>JAODAL010001775.1:0-217167 GCA_025379985.1 Phyllomedusa bahiana | reverse complement strand
CCAAGATCAAAATTGGGTTCAGTCGAAAAATCAGAGCCAGGGAGTATTTGGAAGTCTGGTCAAGCTTTCCAACAATGTTGGGCATTGTTACTGCAGCTATCCGACAAGCCGAAATTGTCTGCTGTAGATTCCACCCACCAGAGGGGAAACAATCAGCATGCATGGTTGTACATGATCTGCAAGGATAGATTAATACCTAAATTACTTAAGAATACCTTCCACATGGATGAGTGGCCAAGAGAATGCCACAAAAAAACATTAGCTGCTGCCCCCACCAGTTTGTGGTCTTTCATGAATGGTTGCGGGGTGTTCGTTCTGTGATGTTTCTTACCTGAACTGCCAACATCTATTCGCTCAATGAATCAAAAAATATGATTTATTGGAGAAGGCAACTGCTGTTTCCATGTCACTTTTTTACAATGGCCCCTCTTGTCCACTCACAATACACTCTCACCACAGCAGCACATGAACTGTTCCCAAACTGAGCAGTTTCAGAAATGCTGTCAACCTTGGCCCAAAAGCCAATAATCATCCCTGTGATAAATCACACTTTTACCTATAATAGCAACTAGGGAAGTGTGTGCAGACAGCCTGCCCTACACCTTATATACCCACCAAGCCAGCTCATGACCTATGACTTCCTTCATGAGCTACGCAACGTCAATGTCGGAAATAGGAAGTGGTCATAATAATATGACTCAACTGTGTATATTATTATATGTATTAACTATGTGTATTATATACACTGACAAGCAAAAGGGTAACAATGTTTTCAGCTTTTGGCTTTCAGCCTCCATATCTCACCATCCACTACAGCTTTGAACATGAGAGATCATTTTATAGACAATCATCTTGGCTGTCTCATACATAAATTTAACTTGCAACTATTTAGCATATGCTTAGTTATGCAGATTCTTTTCATGTAACTGCATTGTTACTGTTTTTCTTCTAAAAATATAAATTAAAATTGTATTATTTTTTTAATTCCACGTTTGGCTTTCAACACTACCTAAACCCTTCTTGGCTCTCGATCAGATTCAAACATGTATCGACTGAAATCTGATCCCAGGTTTCTTCTCCGCGTTCCCAATGTTGGTCAACTCCCTTGGGTACAAATACAGCTTCTTCAGCTCTACCCACAACTGTTCGATTGGGTTGAGATCTGGGGATTGTGAGGGTCAAGCCAGCAACTCTAATTCAATATCATTGAACCATTTCTTCGCCAGTCTTGACATATGCTTCGGGTCATTGTCCTGCTGGAACACTATGTTTTCCTATTCTTACCCATAGTACTCAAGTGTATGAAGTTACTCATCTAGTAGCATACTCACATATAACTCAGTATTGAAACCACCATTGATCCTGGTCAAGTATCCAATGCCATTGGCTGTGAAACAACCATTTATCAATAGGCATCCTCCACCAAACTAATAAGTTTCTTCAATTTCTCGATCTGTTATCGCCCTTTTCCTTTAACTCTTCCTGGCCCATTTGCACCCATTAGAGCCCGGTCTATTGACTTTCGTCTCGTCGCTCCAAATCACCCATTTCCAATCTTCCAGTTTTCATACTTCTTTGCAAACTCTTTGCCAACGCTTCTTATGACGAGATTGAAGTCGAGGCTTCTTCACCTTTCTCCGGCCATCATTCCAGACCTGTGTAATGCACGTCGCATGTCTGTGATCTCAATATTAGAACATACAGCCACCTCCATTGCCGTGTTTGTTGTATCAAACTGAGTTCGTGAAGCCACATGTTGACTAAAAATTTTGCCTGAACATCCACACTTGGCTTTGAATGGATGGATGGATTTAATTTCATATTTTTCCAGCGTCAGGGCCTCACATGATGCAGGTTGGCAATTTTCCACGGGAAGAGGACATCGATGACTGGATGATGCGTTTCTCTTTTCTTGGGAGATTTTCCGCGCTCCTCGATTTAACAGTGACCTTTTGCTTGGGAATAAACCAAATACACACAGATATAAAGAACGTGAAACGGGTTGAATTTGTAGTGTACAAAAGAAAAAGATTGTTCCACCACAGGACAAAACAAACAATGCAGTTACATACAAGAATTTGCAAAACTAAGCATATGCTTAATATTTAAAGTCAAATTTATAATTAGATAGCCGAGATTGTCTAAGAATGATAGTTCACATTCAAAGCTATAGTGTTTGGGGAGATATGGTGCCTAAATCAAAAGTTCAAAACATGTTACCATTTTGCTTGTCTTTTGTACTAATTATTTTTTTTTATTAAAAGAAGGGGGCCTGAAAGACTAAGACGCCTGGGGCCCAACATAAAAATTTTTCCCTAGACCCCCTTAATGGTTGATTTTTTGGGCCCACAATGGATTTGATTATTTGGGCCCAATAAGCATGGCTGACTCTTGCACTCTGCCTTGTTTTGCACTCTAATTCTTGCCTTTGTCCTTTGAAAAGCACCCCCAATCTCCATCCCCTGGGACCCAGTTGCCAGGGGTTTTCCTTTTCCCTTAGGTCAGTCAAACCCGTGCAGTGGAAGGGCTCCCTCCATTTTTGTTTTTGCACTGTTCCACCCTTTCCAGCTGTTTTTAATCAAAACAGAGTATAGCGGGAAAGTAAAAAACTATAAAAAAATTTTGGAAAGGCACTGAGAGAGGTAAATTTAATAGGTACCTATCTGAACGGAGGCCACCTTGCGTTGGTGGATGGCCCCCCTAACAATTTTTTTTTAAAAATGTGCACAAGCATTTGGGGGTTACATTTTTTCTACAGTATGTGCAACATTTAAGACACTTTTTAGGTGTACATATAACCACTAAAAAGGGGTCCAGCAGATAAAGGACTCAAAACCAAAAAACTACTGAAAAAAAATGACTACATACAAAGCATTTGATAGTGGTTTTTTGCCTTTTTTGCAGAATGATGAGACCCCTCTGTTAGTAGCAAGACCGCTAAAAAGGTTTTAAATATTTTTGTTAAAAAGGGGACCCATAAATATATAAAAATAAATATAAATAATATATAAAATATAAATATAAAAAATAAAAATAGTGGGGGAATCAGCAAAAAGGGTGTACAAGAAACACAGTCTGCGATTCCTTTAGAATGGCGTTTATTGCCAAAAGGTACCAAAAAAGGAAAACAACATAGCGGGCCTTCACGCAAAAAAAAAACCCAAAACCCCGTCTGTGTAAAACTCACAGTCTCGGGGTTTCTTTTACAGGATCCAGTCCAAAGGGGTTTTGCAGCCACCTGCTTAACACTCTGTCTGACTCTCACAAAGTCAAACCCTTTTCTGACAACACACCCCTGCTCACCTGACTTTGCCAGGTTTATAACCTGAAAACCAAAACCAAGGCTGGACCGGGACATGGGAGTACCCAACCCCCCCCGCTTTTGCTATCCATAAAAAGCCTACCCTTTAAAACTGCATAGCATTATACTAAACGTAAAGGAAACGTGGGGTCGTGGCCACTGCCGCTTACACCTACTAATGGCTTTTTACCACCCGAGACCAGGCTCTCGGTGAGACATACGGGCCGTCCACTAGGGCCCCCTTTTGGGGTTTTTTTACATACCCCCCCCCCCCCCCCTCGCCTAAAACCGGGTTTTGGGAAACCCTTTTCCGCCCCCAAACTTAGACCCTTGGGAAAAGGCATCCGATTTCCCTTAACTTGCCTACCATCTCACAGAAAACAAGAAATCTTTAATGCCAAAACCACGGGACCTCGAATTTTCCCCTTTTTCCCCGCATCCTTTTTAGGGGGGCATGGTGGGACCCAGCTTAAACTTCCTACCTAGCAGGTAGTACCGAAGGAGTCATGCCCACTTTATGGCCAAACCTCTTTTTCCACAATGGCATAATTTCTTCCGCTGGGGAGATTTCCTACTGAGGTACATTACGGGTGCTCCTCCCCTATTTATCACCGGGGAAAAAACTGCAACCACCCCAATCCGCCCGCGTCCCCCAGGACCCAAACTCCCGGGAAAAGTCCGGGCTACTAACCGGGGTTGTCGCAAGACCCGTTTCAGCCCGAAAGCCCCTTCTGCTTCAGAAACCCTTAATCATGGCAATGTTTTCCCCCTTCGAAACTCTGTCAAAGGGGGCTGCTATCTCGGCGAACCCGGATAAAACCCCTATAATACCGACTAAGCCAAGAAATCCCTGACCTGTTTCTTGAGAGGGGGCGGCCCTTTTGGATAGCCCCAAACCCCCTAAACAACTATCCACCCTGGTATGGGGAGGCATCCCCTTAGAACCCCATTTAACACGATATCTTGCAGAATCTCCACTACCATTTTGGGGTTTTGGGACAATACAAGGGCCCAGACCACCACTTTTTGGGGCCTCCAATTATCCCCCGTTCAACACCCCGGAACCTCCCTTGCCCCAAATTCTCTTTGGCTTCAGGGAAACCTTAGGCCTTAGGTTCCTCGGACCTGGGGTTTTGTGAGGGTTTTAGGTTATACATTAGTAACCCGGGGCTCAGGAACAGATCTTTGTTTTTGGAGCAACCCCGCATTTTTGCTTCTGGAGGGGAAGGTCTCTGCCCCCACTCCTCCACTTCGGACGGGTTGACCGGGAAGGCAAGAACTCAGGGGGGTTCCCTCTCTCTCCAGGTTTTTAAGCAGGTTTACATGGTACACCTGTAGGGTTTTTTTCCCCTTCCGGCGATTCACCCTATAATTAACCTCTCCCAAACCCCTTTCACGAACCGTAGGGCCCGGGCCCCTTGGGCCCAAAAACTTACTTCAACAGTGGGGATTAAAACTAACACCCGGTCTCCTGCTTTAACTTCTTGGCGGGGAGACCTATTATATACCCTGGACTGGGGTCCCCGTGCCTGCGAAGTGCCCTTTACAAAGGTCACCCGGGGCCCTTCCTCCTCATCTGGGCTACATTTTTCCACCACACCTTATAGGGGGCACCTCACTCCCAGGTTTCCCTTTGCCACATCCAACTCCCCTAGGGTGCCGCCATACAAAAGTTCAAACGTGAGAACCCGTGGAGGGTTGGGGCAACTTCCCTAATCGGAAAACAAAAAGGTAATAGGGAGTCCCAAACCCGTCCATCCCCCTCTACCACTTTTTTTAGCATGGACTTTAAGGGTTTTTAAATCGTTCCACCGGCCGTCCGCTAGGGTGGTAACCGACGGCGTAACGGGGACTTTTTGAACCTTGCACATTCACTCATCACTTTGGGCATGAACAAAATTCCTTGAACTGTTAAGATCTTCTTGGGGAAACCCCGTTCGGGAGAAAACAAGAACACCCCTTTCTTCACCTTAATGAAGGGTTTTCGAAGGGATGGCTTCCGGGTATCTGGGCAAATCCACAATAACCAAGATTATTGGTGCCCCCTAGCTGATTTACCAAGACCCCCCCAACCATTGCTATCATGTCAAAGGGGACCTCAATAATTGGCAGGGGGGGCAAGGGGAAATACGGAATGGGGTACTGGGGGAAAACCCCCTGACCACAGGACAGGATTTGGGAAATCCCTATCTCTCGTTTCATCCGGCCCCAAAAAAACGTTTCAGGACCTCCCAGGCTTGGCAACCCCTAGGGGACCCCCAAAAACATGGGAGGGGGCCATGCCATGAACCCCCCGCCTAATGGCCCCCCCAACAAGTAACTGTTCCCCCACCTCGTCCCTTTTTTTGGTCCCCCCGGGAAGTAATCCTGATTTAAGGCAAAGTGTGGGAACCGTTTTTGGGCCCCCCTTTTTCCGGGGGACCCATTAGGGCTGTCAGCCCCCCCTGCCCTTTCAAAATCAGATCCGAGTGACTGTACCCAAAATTCCCCTAGGCACATCTAACTGGGGAACATTTCCTCCACGGAGCCTCCTCCCCATTTGTCCCCTACCATGACTGTAGCGAAACTCAAGACACCTCCCGGTTCCTCTGGAACTGCAAACCCTGGGTTTTCCCCACAGATCCCAGAACCAAGGGCAATCACGGCCCACATTTACCCAGCATCAAATTTTCCACCACCCCAACACTTTGAACAAGGTACCCCATTCCGCTCCAGATTTAAACCCGGGCCACTGGTACACCTTTGGGTCCCCATGAATACATTAACCCTAGGGGTTTTTCCCTGGGACCATTCATGGGGCAAAGTGGCTGCAATGAGGGGATAGGGTCCCTTATCCAAAAGTCCGAAACCAGGGTTTTCCCTTAAAGTCAGGGTGCACACTGGGTCCTCCCCTTGTTGGGTACCACGCTGCAAACAGGGTTTCCAAATAGAGACCGGCGCCGCGCCCCAGAGCATCCAAGGCCGGGGGTGAGGGAACCGGGGACCATGTACCTGGGGGCCCAAAACGCCAGCAAATGATATCCCTGACACCCTCCTCCAGCGGGTAGGCCCCCCCTGGGGTTGGCCCCTCCCTCTCGGTGGTTTTTGGGCCACTTCCCAGGGCCAACCCCTCTCCGGGCCTCCCAGTATGGGTATCTCAGGCTCTCTAAACCCCCCCCGGATTTCTCCCCTGGCGTGGAACCTTTCCCCCATCCCACCAACGCTGCGTTTGGGGTCCCCTGCGCCACCCGCACTGTATGGGGGGGGGGAGAGAGTGCATGAAACGGGGCCATGACCCCCGCTCCCACCCTTTTCGCGGGGAGCATACCCTGGCGCAAACCCTTTCTGGACCAATGTAAAAGGCAAACACTGAGATCTCGGGAGGTTTCCCCACACTGTACGCCCAATGATGTACCCCTGGGCCCGACCGCTACGTAACGCCAAGGGGTCAGGATTTCGCTTTTACTTGGGGGTATTTTTTTAGCACCGCAAGCAAGGGCATAATACACCTTTTGGGGGCCCCCGTAAGATAGGGGCCCCGAACCTCAGCCCACTGCCCCTGTAGCTCCTCCCGTCGCAACGCGTTTCAAACACGGTGAAAAAGCTTCAACTCGTCCTCCAAGGGCACTTCTGGGGCCTCCCCCTACGGCCCCCCGGCCCGATGGCCGCCATCACGGGCTTGCGGGCTGGGGTTTCCCGCACTCGAACGGCCTCTGCAAAAGGACATCCTGCTTTTAGTAGCTGATTCTCGCCTGCTCCCCGCAGGCTTCACTATGGATCCCTTCTCGGGGGTTCTCTGTGCGCTTTTGCTGCTCCCTTGGGGCCCCTGTTGTGGCCTTCAGGGCTTCCATGGGGACTGTCGCTGCTGAGCGTACCTTTTTGCTGCTGCAGATTTTCCTGCCCCAGGTCCTACCGATAATTAAGCTAAAATTTCAGAAAGCAACAAGGCTCTGTCAAAATATTTAGTCCAACGAATTTCAACCCGATGTATAGGGTCTCATCAGGGGGAAAGAAGGAAAGACATAAGCCTCCAAAAAAATATTTTTTTTTTTATAGAAAAAAACAGAAGTTATTTACCATATACAACTTATTGGGTTACATAGGCGGTAGCATATAGTGATTTAACGCTGTTTGTCAAATACTTTTCACTCCATTACGATTAAAAAGACCCAGAGAGTCTCCATGAAAAAAGGCCTGCGGGAAAAACATTTCATTTACTTACAGTTAGGCTGACAAGGGTTTCTGGTATCTGATAGAACATATTTTACCACCCACCGTTGAATACTGCCTAAAGCAAGTCTTTTAAACCCACCAAAAGAGACAGTTACATCCAATTTTCCAAAATCAAAGGAAAAAACAAAAATGATTTTACCCCAAAGATTTCATTCGTTGGGGGCCCTTACAGAGCCCATTCATAGGCTAACTGTGAAGAAAGGGGATGCCGCTTCTACGCGGCCTAGTCTCTCTAGCGGGCCTTCTTTTTCAGCGTCTGACGCATCCGGCCATGCCATTCTTATTTTTTTAACCCACCTATACCAACCGATCATTGAAAAGGGGACAGGTTGCCAAGACAGGGGCATAAATGAAGCAAAAAAAATTTTAAGTGCTCTTTTTAAAAGGGGTTTGGGGTACAGTATCCATCTGAAGATCCACTTTGTCTCAGTTTGTAACATTCTTCTATCCACATTTCCCCCACTATTTTCCCCCAAAAATGTTAAAGGGCCCAAAATTTGGAGAAACGTTGTTTCCCCATGTACTAAAATTGAAGTGTCCCCCCAGTGGAGATCCTTTTAAAATTTCTGTTTCCCCATGTGTTCAAGAAGCCTGTCTCCATGGTCTTTTTTCTTTCCTAATTCCCAAAATTTGCGGGAACGTAGCTTTGTAAAGACAGGGGTTTGTACTAAAATTTTTAAAAACTCCCTAAGGTCATATTCCTGACCTGTCCATGGCTAAACACAGTCTTAGTCTGTCTAACCCATCCACAGCCTACATTTTCCTCGTTGGGAGCCCTTTAAAAAATTTTGGGACTCCAGAATGGACAATGATCTTTTTGTTTTCTACCAAATCCCCCCCAGGTCCTATAGACGGGGAAGGAGTTTTGGGGACAGGCTTGTACTAGCCATTTGGTCCACAAACCAGTGAGTGAATATGGTTGGAAGGCAACCTCGGGTGTTTCAAAATGTGGAAAAGAAAGGGCCCTGTGGATGGGTTAGACAGATAGACTGTGTTTAGCCATCGGACAGGTCGGGAATATGACATTCGGGAGTTTATTAATTGCAGTACATCCCATGTCATTTACAAAGCTACATGTTCCTGCAATTTGGAATATATAGGAAAGACAATAAGACCATGGAGACAGCGCATTCTTGAACACATAGGGGACATCAGAAATAAACGGGATACTCCACTGGGGAGACACTTCAATTCAGTACATGGGGGAAACAACATGTCTCTCCAATTTGAGGCCCTTGAACATTTTAGGGTATCAATACGTGGGGGAAATGTGGATAGAAGAATGTTACAAACTGAGACAAAGTGGATCTTCAGACTGGATACTGTATCCCCACATGGTTTAAATGAGCAGCTTAATTTTAACTGCTTCATTTAGTGCCCTGTTTTGGACAACCATGTCCCCTTTTCATATGTCTGTACCAACAGTGTCTTTCCTCTATGTAGGCACAATATGTGTCTCTTTTGTGTATCATTATAGAGATGTAATAATTCCATAAAGTACTGTAACATCTTGCTATATGGCTTACATTCATATAACTCAAATGAGCAAATTAACAATAAATAGCTTCTTTTGAGCGACTTGTTTTTCCTAATTTTTGATTACCTGTTTATGTCACATTCTGTGTACTGGAAATGGAAGCCTTGCCTCCACTTTCTCCTCCTAGTCAAAAATTGCCACCTTCTATATGTATCAGTTCAACATCTTGATACATTTAATAATTAAACCTCCGTCTTTCCAATTGTCAATATCTACCTTGATATCATAACCAATTTGAGCCGTAACTCCCATTTTATTTAACCTCTATGTAACTGACGCGGCGCGTTCTTGGTGACCAGACTGGCCAGACTTAGGTTACCGTCTTCTGATTTGAAGCGGTTTCCAAGTAAAGGTCTGCTTTCCCTTTGCCTCTGATGTCAGGGATTTTGTCTGATCGGTCTGGCTATAGGCTGGTTAAGATATAAGAATGCGCATGCGCCGGATGACGTCAGACGCCGAACAGAAGGCGCGCTCAGAGAGACTAGAGACGCGCACTGAGAAGCGGCACTCCGCTTTCTGTCACAGTTAGCTCTATGAACTGGAGCTCTGTATGCGCCGAACGAATGAAATCATGTGAGTATAATGCATTGTTTGTTGTATCTCCTTTGATTATGGGAATATAGAGATAGTAACTGTCTCTTATGGCTGGATTTATTTCAGACTCTGCCTGAGGCAGTATTCAACGGCTGGGTGGTAATCCATTTGTTCTATCATGATACCAGAACTATTGTCAGCTTAACTGTAAGTAAATGACAATGTTTGCCAGCAGAGCCGTTTCGCATGGAGACTCTTATGGGTCTTTTTGACCGTAACTGACGAGTGAAACGTATTTGCACAAACTGCGTTATACTCACTATATGCTACCGCCTATGTAACCAATAAGTTGTATATGGTATATAACTTCTGTTTTGGATTATACTAAAGTATTTATTTGGAGGCTTATGTCTTCCTTTCTTGCCCCTGATGAGACCCTATACATCGGGGTATGAAACGCGTTGGGCATAAACATTGTGACTAGAGCCTTGTTGCTTTCTGTATATAGCAGGCTTAATTATCGAGACTAGAGCCTTTGCTTTTTGTATATAGTATGGTGTTGGGTATAAGGGGCCTTTTGCTTTAATTTTGTATCTTTTTGCACAGGATATTTTGTCTTGTGTATAGGGCTTGAATAGGGATTATCTCTTTAGGTTCCTGGTGGGTGCGTCCTTATCAGGGCGACCATCCCACACTTTTGGCTAGGTAGCTTTCTTTGTAGGTTTCTATAGAGGGATAGTTTGGGATGTTTAATTGTATTCTGGAGATTTTTTCTTACTCCTTTTTATTAACTAAGTAAAAGTTAAGTTTTATGGTCTGTTCCAGTGAATTATCTTATTTTTTGACTATAAACATACTCTTTTTTGGGCTATTTGTAAATCTCCCAGTGTTTTTGCCAGGTTTATATATGTCTGAAAACAAAACCAAGGCCTGGACCTGGACATGGGAGTAGCCAACCCACCCCACTCTTTTGGCTACTCCAGTAAAAAGCCTACCCGATTAACTGCATAGCAGTTATACTAAACGTATATGAAACGTGTGTCAGTGGCCTACTGCCACTGACACCAGTACTATATGGCTTTTTACCACACCGAGACCAGGCATCTCGGTGAGACATATCGGCCGTCCACTACGGCCCCTTGTGGTTTATTACAATATATATATATATATATATATATATATATATATATCTTGCACAGCTCTGGGATCACTGCTTAGGTCCTTCAGGCATTGAGACAGAGGCAGATATCCGGTTCAAACGGTTCCTTGGTCCGTGTGTTTATTGTGCAAACAGAACAAAACTTATGGCAACCTGCACAGCAAAACAAGAAACATAAACCAAACTCCTGCTCGTCTGAGCACTCACTATACAAAGCTGTAGTTCCTCACTAGCACCTTGTGTGACAGTGTAGCAGACACTGTATCTCCAGTCTACCTTTCAGGCTGGAGACATTCACACTGGAGGAAGCCAGTGTCTGCTACACTGTCACACAAGGTGCTAGTGAGGAACTACACCTCTGTATAGTGAGTGCTCAGAAGTTTATATACACTATATAAAGAGACACATATGCATGTTTTTCTCACTATCTGACACAAAATCAGAATAAACCTTCCCTGTTTTAGGTCAATTAGGAACCAAAATTATTTATATTTGCCAAATGCCAGAATAATGAGAGAGAGAATTTAAGGCATTTATTATTTTCTGCAAAGTCAAAAGTTTACATATACTGGGATTACTATGCCTTTAAACAATTTGGGACAGCCCATATGATGATACCATGTATTTGGAAACTTCTAATAGGATTATTGGCAACATCTGAGTTAATTAGAGATACACCTGTGGATGTTTTTCAGTACACATCAGAAACACACTGCTTCTATGTGTAACATCTCAAAACATCAGCCAGAAAGTTAAAGCTTGGGTGGAAAAATGGACAATGACCCGAAGCATACTGCCAAACTGGTTACAAAGTGGCATAAGGATAACCAAGTCAATGTTTTGGAGTGGCTATCACAAAGCTATCCTATCCTAATCCTATTGCAAATTTATGGGCAAAGCTGAAAAGGCAGGTGTGAGCAAGGAGACCTACAAACATGGCTCAGTTACACCAGTTGTGTCAGGAGGAATGGGCCAAAATTCCTACCAACTATTGTGAGAAGCTTGTGGAAGGATATCCAACGTTTGACCCAAGTCATACAGTCATACTTTGCAGCAAGTAATAAAAATGCCTTAGAAAATTCTCTCTCATTATTCTGGCATTTGACAAATATAAATAATTTTGGTTCCCAATTGACCTAAAAAGATTAAGGTTTATTCTCATTTCATGTGAGATAGTGAGAAAAACATGCAGATGTGTTTTTTTATATAGTGTATGTAAACACTACTGTGGGCCGGTACCTAGGCTTCTTCTCCTACAGGTTTGGATAATTTCAGGGAAATTGATGAGGAAAGGAAGATCTGAGCCGAATGGTACGCAAACCATTGGCGCCATTGTCAAACTAGTGGCTTAAGACAAGGAGATAAGGTGTTGCTTTAGAATGACCGTTTTAACAAACTGTCTCCATTTTTTGAACCTCAGCCTTAAGTTTTGATGGAAAAAAGAGGCACTCAGGTGGTCCTAGAGGATTTAGATGGAAATACAAAAGTGCGCAATTCATCTTTCCTGAATAGATTTGTTGATTCAGAAAGCCCGAGTGCCAACGCCAGTCTGTGGTGCAGCTACAGGGGCCGCAGCAGACGCATACGTGACCGGACCCCTGTGCCAGGGGGCTGACAGGCCCCCTCGCGCACACGGCTGCATGGCTGGGTCACAGGCCCAACCATGCAGAGTTCACGGCCCGTGCCTGCGCGGTGCAAGCAGCGGCCAAGGAAGAACAGCCAGAATCTTCTGATCCTGGCCGTTCAGCCGTGGCGCAGGCAGCGCGATATGATGATGTCATCGCGCCACCTGCTCCGCATTAGGCTGTGAGCGCAGCCCGCTCTGGACCTGGCCCGCTAATTGGGGCACCTGGCTTATTAATGGGGGCACCTGGCTACCTGGATAATTAATGGGGCAGACCTACCTGGCTAATTAATGGGACACATGGCTAATTAATGGGGGCACCTCTACCTGGCTAATCAATGGGTGCACCTCTACCTGGCTAATTAATGGGGACACCTCCACCTGGCTAATTAATGGGGCACCTCTGCCTGGCTAATTAATGGGGGTGGTTGTACCTGGCTAATTACTAGGGAGCAACTCTACCTAGCTAATTACTAGGGATAGTCCTATCTACCTACCTAATTAATGGGGGAAGGCCCTGTCTACCTACCTAATTCATAGGGGAAGGCCTTGTATACCTACCTAATTACTGGGGGCCTATGTTACTACTTTCCTAATGGTGGTCCTATACACCTATTAACTGGTGGGCCCATATATACCTACCTTATGAGGGGATCCTATATACCTAACTACCTACTTAGAGGGTCTATATAGTTACCTAATTGGGATTATATATATCCTCCTACCTACTGTGGGGCCTTTATACATACCTGTCTACTGAGGGGACCTATATACCCACTGAGGGCCTAACTAATTGGGGATTATACACCTCTTTACCTACTGAATAAATCTATAAACTTACTGAGGGGGGCTATTTACCTATATACTGAGAGTACTTATATATCTACCTACTTTGGGAGGTCTATATACTTATCTGCCTACTGGGGGGTGGGGAGGCTTGTATACCTACCTAATGGGGGTCTAAATATTTACATGTCACTTATTTGACTTTTTTAAATTTCTAATTCTTAGATTCTAACATACGCTGTTTGGGGTACAATTATTATGTAGTGCACCAAAGGGGGCACTGTTACTATTTGGGGCTCTATGGATGGGGAGTTTGTACATAGTTGGGAATTGATAGGGAAGTGCTGTTTTTGTTTTTGTGGTAAATTCTACAGGGACGAGTAGTGGCCGGGAGAAGAAGACATTGCATTCTGTACTGGACAGAGAAAAAAAAGGGAAGAGAACGACGAAGAGAGGACATCATGGGGTTTTGGGCCAGATAGAGAAGAAAAGGAGAAGAGACCAGCTCCCATCAGAGATGACGTCTCCTGTGAGTCCCTGATGTCAGGGGTTATTTTATTTCTGTGTTAAATCAGTGATGTATTCATGTGATGGTGACCTGACTACTGGTGATCTGATTGGTATTGTTGTAGTTTATATTGGTTTATACTGGCTATACAGGATTGTCCTTGGTTGTAAGGTAAGTGCACACCTGCACCACTTTTTCTTTCTTGCTTGTGTTTACGGTGCTTTCACACGGAGCAGTGTTTGATGTGTTTTTTGATGCGTTTTTTTGTGCAGAAATGTACAGCATTAACTGCACTTCTTTCTGCACAAAAACCACATAAAAACACATAAAAAACGCACCAAAAATGCTCTGTGTGAAAGCACCTTTATAGTGTTGTTTATTTTAGAACGTGACGAGGTGCGAGAACAAGGGAAATTTTGTAAGTGGGTATTGGATGTGGGTTGGTGGGGGCTTTGTGCCAGGGCTGCTTTTTATTCCCAGTCCGGCCCTGCTGACACCAACCCCCAACCATCCACCTCAGAATTGCCAAGAGCAAAGAGTTTACAGTTTAAAGTGTTTTTCCATTACAATTATTTTTCATACTGTTAATAATTGTTATTGATCTGTTGTTCATGGTCATATGCTTTTCTTCAAGGAGAAGAGGGATTGTAGTGTGCTGGAAAGTAATGTGTTAAATTGCTGTCTGCAAAATGTTACATGTATTGTATATATCTGGCTGGGTGCAGGGAGTGGCTCGGGCAGTGTGTGTCCCAATAAAGCAGACAGCCTTAGGCCTCGTTCACACGACTTATTTCGCCGCGTATTTGCCTACGGATTGACGATCGTCAATCCGTCGGCAAATCAGTCAAAAACAAGTCACAGCCTATTTCTATTGATTTCAATAGAAAATACGGCTCGTCGTTCAACGACGCGTAGTTCGTGCCGGATTGCCGCGCGGATTGACGACGGCAATCCGGACGGAAAACAATGTGCTGTCAATTATTTTACGGACGGATTCACCACCTTTCAATGATTGGAGATGGGTGAATCCGTCGGGAAATCAGTTACAAAAAACGTGCCACATTATGGCACTTATTTGCAACTGATTTTCAACTGATTTCAGAACGTATTTACGATCGGCAATCCGATGTAAATACGTTCTGAAATAAGCCGTGTGAACATAGCCTTAAAGTCTGGTCTGTGTTCATACACTACACTAGGGTGGCACCTCTTGGGGGCGGCAGCAGGATATCTTTTTTTTTATTTTTTTTGCCACCTTCTGAGACCATCTCCTCCCCTCCCAAAGAACGGGCAGCTGGGGTAGGGTAGAGGGGGTTGCGGCAAAGTCTGCTGTTACATTAGTGCCAGTGGCTAACATTGCAGTAGTAGGGAAAGTTTTCCCCATCTGCGTCTTTTGTTATGACAGTGCATCGGGACCGCGTCATGTATGTAGTGCGGTCCAAGTGCACTTCTGGGAAGAGAGAGAAGCAGCCGTGCTCCTCCTGGGCCTGTGCCTGCCCTGCCCTCATAGCAGTGAACAGACGCAGCACAGCCCCGACCACACTGACATGGGACGAGGGCTGCTGTACTGACCAGCAACTTTCTTAGAAGCAGGTTACCGGGGAGCAGTGAACGGAGATAGCGGAGAAGGCTCAGTAGGCAGCCCCGTGTCTGTAGTTGCATTGAAGCACTTGAACTGGCAGAACAGTCAACTAGCAACCCTGGGAATCATTAGGCTATGTTCACACGGGGTAATTT
The DNA here is from genome assembly GCA_025379985.1 of Phyllomedusa bahiana. Taxonomy (NCBI): domain Eukaryota; kingdom Metazoa; phylum Chordata; class Amphibia; order Anura; family Hylidae; genus Phyllomedusa; species Phyllomedusa bahiana. The sequence goes on along the minus strand of JAODAL010001775.1, from coordinate 201,769 downwards.
CAAAACTACGGTAATCCATAGTTCTCATAGAGAACTATCGATTACGCCTCCTCTTCCCGCTCGTACAATATGATCGTATTGTACGCGCAGAGAGATAACTGAAATGTCAATTACTTGCGGCGAATACGTGCCGCGAGTAATGAATGTCAATGGGGCCGGCGGGTACTATACGCACCACAATACATCATGTGAACATAGCCTTAGAGTTGGAGCTGGACTGCGACTTCTGCCTCCGCTGATAAGTGCCATCCGTTTCCAATGGAGCAGTTAACCTGACATATATGTGAATGTACACTGTGCATATACTATAGAGTCCCCTTGTATAATGAGGTGCCCCAGGTTGTGCAGGTAGAGGTCCCCTGAATACTGAGGCTCCCCAGGTTGTGCCATTGCTCACCACTTGTCTCTTGACTCACCAAAGGGTAACCTTTCTCCAAATTGACTAGTCCAAATTTTGGCTGCCTAGCAGTTTAAATTAGTTCTCTGCTTCCTTTTAAAGTCAAATATTAAGCTGCAAGTGACCAAATTGAAAAAAAAAACTATACTCCCCTTTCTCCAGTCCGGGTCCTAGCGCTGCGTCTATCTGGTCTTCTACTGTCACCGCTGCAGCCATTCCCTTTTTTTCTATTTGGCTACTTGCACTGTAAAATATACAATCACTTACGGTGTATGGTGAACATCATAGTAGAAAAAAAATTTCTAATGGCAAAACTGCATTTTTTGGTCATTTTGTGCTTCAAATTTGAATAAGAAGTGAACAAAAGTCTCCCAAAATGACACCAATAAAGTACACTTCAGCCTGCAAAAAATAAACACTCACTCACGTCCTTGGATTGAAGAGCAAAAAAGTTATTGATTGCAGAAAATACAAATTTTAAAAAATAGAAACAAGTACTAAAACATAACAAAAAGACTACAAATTTGGTATCATCAGAATCATACTGACCTGCAGAATGTATATAACATGTCATATATACTAGATGAAAATCTTCAAAAACAAAAATTATAAGTGGGATGAAATGTGAAAAAAACATACTTGCTCCATGTTGGTGGGGATTTGTTTTTCTTGCATTTTTCTTCAGTATAAGTGATGTGTTAACTATATTCTGCATTTTGATATGATTCTGGTGATACCAAATATGTCAGGTTTTCGTTATGTTTTAGTACTGTTAAAAAAATAAAAACAATCTCTATTTCCTAAATCTGAACTGCAGGGCCATTTTTTGCCGCCAACAACTGTTTTATTTTTCCATCTATGGACGCAGTCGCAGTACATTTTTTCAGACTGAAGTGTACTTTTATGGGGACTATTTTGTGATACATACGACTATTTGATCACTTTTTTTTCCAATTTTTAGGGGACGTGAAATGACCAAATAAAACCCGCAATTTTGGCACTTAGAATTTTGTTTCTTCTACGGTGTTCAGCATATGAGTTATATTTCAATAGAATGGACTTTTACATATGCGGCAATATTGATTATGTGTACAAGTTTTATTTTTATTTACAGTATTTTTTTTATTTGTAAAAAGGGGGTGATTGGAACTTTGAACATTTTTTTATTTTTTTTATTTTTTTAATCATTTAAAAACAGTTTTTTTATTTTACATATTAACATTTAGTCCCCCTAGGGTACTTGACCACTAGGGGGCTTGATCGTCTGTACTACCTTCTGAATTGTATAAATATTGCACAAGAGTGGGGCAGGAAGTAATAGAAATGAAAAAATGATGGAAGTCTTCATTAGACTTCCAGCTGCTATGTTAATCAGCACCCCAGAACTCTGATGTGGAGGTGCGCAGCCCCGTTTCCAAATCATTTAGACGCAGAGGTGTGTAACTGGTTAAAAAGCAGAAAATGAAGCCGACTCCGTTCCCTGCTGTTACTGGTGGATGTTGGCTGCAATTAGCATCCGTCACCTGCTGTCTATGTAGTGGACTTACTGATTAATCCTGCTACGTAGGAAGTTACCAACAATAGGACATGCCAGTACTTCTATTGTCAGTAAGGATTTAAGCTCTTAATGCATGGTGGAATACTTCATGTTAGTCATCGTGGGGTGGTGGTGGTGCGAGAATGTTTTGGGCTGGGGGTGTGTGAGAATGTTTTAACTAAAGAAAATAAGAATGTGCCTGACCAGGAAGGGGGGAAAAGACCCAGTCAGGAACTGTTTAAGGACAAACTAAGGCCTGGTGGTTAAAGGGTTAGGCCTGGTTCACATATGCGTCACAGGTGCCATTCGGCTCAGCAAGTTGCACTATTTTTTCCGTCTCAAGGCAACCATGGCAGAAACCCAGCGGACCCATGGTAATTAATAGGGTTCTTAGGAATCTCTGACACAGATGTGAACCAGGCCTTAAAGGTGATTGATTATTTGTGTTTGTGTGTGTGGTGAGAGTTGTAATTTGCAATTCAAAAATGGTAGATAATAAAAGAGTTTACATCTAGAGGCAAAATCCACCAAGTCATACATATATGCGATTTAATGCCTTTGTTCTCAGCGAGCTCCGATTAGTCATAAATGCCAAGAGGGCTCATATGTAGTTGGTTCTATAACCAGAGGGATGCGATGTAAAAAGTGTTTCAGTCAAGTCATGACTCTTAGGATTTGGAGTGCTGAGCTGATGCTGCTAAGCTTTGCCACTTTGTTGCTGGTCAGGTACCCCTGCTGTATTGTATTGATCTCTGTGAGGGCTTGGTAGATGTGTTGCCACTTTTTTCATTACTCTCTATGTCCTATACAGGGTTCCCCGAAGTTACGATGGCCTCAGGATACAATATTTAGTTTTTTCGTGTGAAATTGTATGTACAAACCACCCTCATACAATGTCCCAGACACTGCTAATCTGTGAAAGATGTGATTGGTAGATCCAACCAATTATCATTAACATTTCACTTGTAAGACCCTGTATTAATAAGGTCATCAGGGGATTGGGGGTAGTAGAGCCTCTACAGTACATGCGTACTAATTCCTGTACTTCTCTTACATGTATTAGTGTGGTGCATGCAGTGACTGATGGTGTAGTAGTGCCTCCCTACAGTGTAGTGTGGTACTACATACCGTACCCCCTTTACATTATTAGGGAGGTCTGCATGTTTGGGCATAATACACCTCTCTACATAAAAGTGTGTTACACATGTCCTGTACTGCTCTTACTCTTTTCTGGTACATGGAGCCTCATTTATGTTGTCAATAGCAACCATATGGAAAAATACACTTTATCTGGATTAGTATCTGCTCTATTTTTTTCTAACCTCCATTTTGTATTATGTTGGGTCACATTTTCGGTGTAAACAACATTACCATTTCCCCCAAAGTTATTTTTTCAGGAACAACCCCTTTCCGATTCAATTAAATAATGATAGGACACTTTTATTGTTCCCCAGGGGCTGAATGGGGACACTGGTGGGCACTAGTGTGTAAACATAGCCTGTGTGGCAAATTAGGAAGGGATTGGAGGGACCTTGCACTGGGAGAAAGTGAGGGGAAACTAAACCCCAGGTAGGTCTCATTGGCTTTGTTCCTTGGTTGCACCTGGCTGATAGATGACAGCAGCAGCTGGGCCACCTGCCACTGAGTTTTTTTTTTTCCATCCCTGGGAGTTGGGCGGCACTGAGGTGGTCCCATTGACAGCTGCACACAGAGCAATAGGCCTACTGTGCCACAAAAAAGGGATTTGTCATCCAGCAGTCTTACAGCGGTTCATATCTTTTTCCCTCAGGCAAACAAGGTTTTTACTTTTATTGGAATGGCCTTTCTGTATATTTTCCATACTTTTTCATTTGTCAAAGTGGTGGTGGTCTTGGAGGGGACTATGGTATTATCTAGTAACAGTATGGTGTTATTACTCAGGATTTGTATGTTGATGTTAAAATATGTTCATATTATCCACTAGTGCTATAGTGGTATTATTCATAAATGATTTTTGCAGTTTTTATTCTCACACTATAAAATTTTATCCAGTCAGTGTAGGGTGGAATTTTTTAACATTTTTTACAAAGGGGCACAGCTAACATTTATTCTTTTTTAAGATTCAAATTACAGCAAAGCCCCGCCCTCTGTTCCTAAGTAGAGAACACAAATAATGAACAAGCAACAAACTGGGCCAAAAAAAAATTTAAAATAAAATCTTTATTTTTATAGCGCCAAAAAATTCCGCAGCACTTTTTCAATTTGGAAAGGTTAGGGGCAACAAAAGACAACATTGACAATGAAAGCTACTAAGATGAGACACAAGTGAGGGGCCCTCTCGCAAGGCTTACAATCATTTGGGTGACGGGTGAACAAGGGTAAGAATACTAGGTATTCAAAGTCCCCCATGTGACTAAATATGGGGTTGTTAACAAAATTCAATGAACCTGCCACCCAACAGTACACTATATCAGTTAATGCCAAAATTAGATAGTGCCTAGGGATGGGGGGGTGTTACTTAGGATTCGGTAGGGCCAGAGGAGAAGATGTTTCTTGGGCCTTTTTTAAAAGGGATAGAGTTCTGAGTGTCCGATCGCCCCCCTACATGTTCCAAGAACGGGGCCCCCACGTGTGAAGTCTGGAGACGGCATGGGAGGTTCGGGGTGATTGATGAGTGTAACCTGATTCTCACAACGGAAAGGCGGTAGGGTGGTAGACAGAGAGAGGAGGAGTGTAGGGGGGAGCGGTTGTAGAGCTTAGAGAGAGATATGATTTATGTTGTATCCTTACTGGATAGGCAAACCCTGCATGACTGCACAGGGGGAAGGCATCAGTATAGGGGCTGGAAAGAAAGACAAGCCTGGCTGCTGCATTCAGGACAGATTAGAGAGGGGAGATTTTGCACAGAGGGAGACCGATAAGCAATCTAGCTGAGTGGGTTTTTCATGTACTAATTATTCTGCCAGAAATAATTATTTTTAGGTTTTCACAAATGACAATAGATTCTAGTTTTGTTGTTAAAATGTTAATTTAAAACTAAGAAATTCCTGTTATAATTGCTAAGAAACGAGTAAATGTTGGCGATAACTACGGGTATAAGTGGACCTTCCACTGGGGGCATATTCCGACTTAGTGCCTAGGGCAGCATGAGCTGTAAATACAGCCCTGATAACATGTTGTTCTGCAGCCATTAGGAGTAGCCAGGGGATCCTGTGTAGTGAGAGGAACTGAAGGATGATCATCTGGTTACTGGCGGTTCAGTTAGGAGTTGAAGTTTGTAGTCAATGGTTCCAGTGTTTTAGCACAGAGATAATCTGGCCACAAGCTGGCTGTGGACCAGAGGCAGGCAGCCCCAATACAATTGGCTAACAGAAGCTACTCACAGGTAGAGCTAAGGGATCTTAGAGAAGAGAAATTCTGTGTCAAAGACAAAGAAAAAGAGACCAGAGAAAGCAGAGGATTCTGTTGAATCACTAGGTCCGTGAAGCCCGAGTCTAGCCTCAATGACTGGAGGGGCCTGAGACAGACAACACCAGTAAAGCTTAGGAGAATGCAAAGTGAAGAGTTGGCAGGGCAAGGAGATAGGCAACTGCTGTTTAGCTGGGAAGGTAAAATCTGCATTTTCTTAAAACAGAGTTTAAGAGAGACAAACAAACACGGGTTTGCTCACCTGTACTGGATAGGATAGAGCCAGGTACAACCACCGCCTTATGGTTCACAGTAGATCAGAAAGTCCAAGTACCGCTAAAATATCCATTACCCCCCCCCCCCCAATTTTTTTTTAATTTCAACATACTTTATTCAGGATTAGATAAAACATATACACGTGTATCTCAAAACCTATGCATGGAGGAGCAGACAAATCATGCGGCTGACAGCAGCTGACGCGTTTCGGAACAGGAAGTTCCTTAGTCGTAGCTAGATTACAAATGACGTGTGCTGTTTAAATACCCATGACAAAAAGTCACGTGACCAAACCCCTCCAATGAGAAGTTTGTTTTTCCAAAGAACATGTAAAACAGTATGAATCATAAACATACAAAGATAGGTATATACATCGAGGAGACTGTGAAAAGACTAGTAATAATACATTATGTCCTGTTTAATATTGAGTCCCTTAGGGATCCTAGTATCGAGGTCAAAGATCCAACGAGACTCCCTGCTCAAAAGTTTCCAGAGCAAATCTCCACCTCTCTGGGAGTGCATCACCTTTTCGATCCCCAAAAGTGAAAAGGAACCTACATCACCCCCATGGACCTCCAAAATGCTTAGACACCATGGAAATATTAGCAATGTTGTTAGTTAGAAAGATGACGCCTGATTCTGACTTTTAAAGGGCAGGAGGTACAACCTACATACTGGACCCTGCACTGATTCCAATTAACCAAGTACACTACAAACTTGCTGTTACAATTTATGAACCTATTGATTTTATAGGCTTTACCTGTTGAAAAGGAGAAAAATTGATCTGAATTATGACAGTAAGGACATGCGGTACACTTCTTGTGACCACACTTGAAAAACCCCACATTGTTTAACCACGTAGATTGTTTGGCCACAGTAGTGCTAAAAAAACTTGGCGATAGCATGGATCCTAAAGTTGGTGCCTTTCTAGATACAAAACGAACTCCTGTATGCAACAGTTGATAATTCCTCAGGCATTCATAAGACAGGCAAGTGTTTCTTTATGATGGAAACAATCTGTTTGAACTGAACCCTATAGGAAGTGCAAAAAGTCACCATGTTCTCCTGAACATCTTTTTGTTTGTGGCTCTGTTTATTTCTCAAGAGATCCTCTTATCGCAGGTGGTTATCCTGCGGCTAGCTGTATCTAGATTTACCTCACTGTAACCTCTCATACGTAACCTGTTTTTGGTTTCTAATAGGCAGGTTTTAAACTGATTATCATCCATGCAATTCCTACAGAGTCTATTAAATTCTCCGTATGGGATATTCCTAACAACATGACCCGGATGACATGAGCTGGCTAGAAGAATGGTATTTCTAGCCAAGTCCTTTCTGTATGGAGAGACTCCCACCTTGTCTCCATTAACCCCTTGTAAGGTAATATCCAGAACATCTATCCTGTTCTTACTATGGGTACGTATAAACCGTAAGTTACATCCGTTACTGTTGATATATTGAAAAAACTGCATAAAAAGTTCCGGATTCCCTCCCCAGATCAGTAGCAGGTCGTCTATATAACGACCATACCATCTGATCTGGGGGAAGAAAGGGTTATCTGGAGTGAAGAGAAAATCCTCTTCCCAAATTGCCATAAACATATTTGCAAGAGAAGGGGAAAAATGCGCTGCCATAGGGGCTCCCCATTTCTGCAGATAATAGATCCCATCAAAGGAGAAAAAAATATGGCTAAGAAGATATTGGGTAACATCCACCAGATATTGGCATTTGGTAGAAGAAAAGTCACTATGTGAGATAAGGAACCTATACAGAAAACCTACGGCTATATCATGTGGAATACACGAATAAAGCCCGATAACATCGCAAGAGACTCAGGAGAAGGAATCTTCCCATTTAAAATGTTCAATGTTGGAAATCAGACTTTAAGTATCCCTTATATATTCTGGGATTGCGATGACAAGGGGCTGTAGCTGACTGTCAAGCCATTGGCTCAAACATTCATTAAGTGAGCCAATGCCTGACACTATTGGGCGAAAAGTAGGAGTAAAGCTTTATGCACTTTAGGCAAAGAATGAAAAATCGCCATAATAGGCTTGTCCACCAACATTTTTTCAGCTAAAGTCTGTGCGATGACACCCAGGGAAACCCCCCTACTAAGGATTTTTTTAGAATGGTTTTGTATCCAGAAGTGGGGTCTGTTTTTAGAATGGTATAGGTCTCTGCATCAGAGATTAAGAGAGAACAATACAGATACAATCTGTGAAATAATTATTGTGAAATTGAAGCTTTCTGCTGTTGATAAAGCTGATCAAGCCCCAAGCTGTTGTCTCTTTTTAATTTGTCCTGTGTCAATTGCACCACACCTCCCAGCACTCCACTATCACCCACGTGCTGTATTTCTGGTGCCCCTGCCACCAGCACCTTACATGGTCAGTGTAGTGTTTTTTTATAATACAGTGGAGGCAAGCCTGAACAGATTCCCTTCGGTGGTCCCCAAGTTCCGGCGCCGACCTGTGGCACAGCTACAGGGGCCGCATCTGTCACATTTGCGAACGGATCCCTGAGCCAGGGGGCCTATAGGCCCCCTCACCACAAAGCTGTATTGCCGGACGTGGAGTCCTTGAGCGAACGGTATTATGACATCACACTGCTTGCTCTGGACTAAGAGTAGAGAAGAGGGAGGAAAGGTGACAGGTGAGTACTATTATTATTATCTGTCTACCTGCCTAATTACTGGTGGGTGGCCCTGTCTACCTAATTAGTGGAGGGCGGCCCTGTCTACCTGACTAATTACTGGAGGAGGCCCTGTTTACCTGCCTAATTACAGGGCGGCCCTGTCTATCTACCTAATTACTGGGGGAGGCCCTGTCTACCTACCTAATTACTAGGGGGCGGTCCTGCCTGCCTGCCTAATTACTGGGCTGCACCCCTGTTTACCTGCCTAATTACTTGTGGGTGGCCCTGTCTATCTACCTGTCTAATTAGTGGTGGACAGCCCTGTCTAGCTACCTATCTACTGGATGGAGTCCCTGTCTACCTACCTAATTACTGGAGGAAGACTCTGTCTACCTACCTAATTAATGGGGGGACTGTATACCTACCTAACTACCATAAGAGGCCCTGTCTACCTACCTAACTACTGGGGTAGGCACTGTTTACTTATCTAACTACTGGGGGGCCTACGTAACTATCTTCCTAATGGGGACCCTATAAACATACCTTCCTACTGAGACGGTCTATATAGGTACCTAATGGGGGGACTATTTACCTCCCTACCTACTGTGGGGACCTTTATACTTATCTATCTACTAAGAGGACCTATATACCTACTGAGAGGATACCTAATTGGGGATTATATACCTCATCACCTACTGAATGAACCTGTAAACTGACTGAGGGGGCCTATTTACCTTTATTCTGAGGTTGCCTATAGACCTCCCTACTGTGGGATGCCTATATATTTACCTGCCTACTGGGAAGCATGTATAGCTACTTAATGGGGGCCTACCTATCTACCTGCCACTTATCCAACTTTTTAAAATTTCTAATTTTTAGGGTTTAGCATACCTAAAAGTAGCATCTACTTATGTGTATGCCTACTATATGGGGTGTGGACCTACCTACTGGTGGCACAAAGAGGGGACCTATAATTGGCTGGGGGCACTTACTCTGTTTTGGGTACAATAACTGTGTGTGGCACCAAAGGGGGTACGATTACTATTTGGGGCGCTATGGATGGGGAGTTTATACAAAGGTGGGAACTGATAGGCAAATGCTAGAAAAGAGAGGAGTCTAAGATGTTTTTGTGGTAAATTCTACAGGGACGAGAAGTGGCCCAGAGAAAATGTCATTGAATTATGTATTGGACGAATAAAAAAAGGGAAGATAAAAATTCATCAGAGAAGAGAACGATTCATCAGAGAAGAGATCATGGAGGTTTGGGCGAGATGGAGAAGAAAAGGACAAGAGAACAACTCCCATCAGAGATAACATCTCCTATCTCCTGGATGTCAGGAGTTATTTTGTTTCTGTGTTGGATCAGTGCTGTAGTCATTGTCATGTGATGTGACCCGAGCTGGTGTCTGACCACTATGTGGTCTGTGTATGTTGGTATTGTAGGCTATATCGGTGCTTGTATAGTGGCAGCGTACACTTGTCCCTAATTGTAAAGCAGGTGCACACCTTTCCCTGACCTTGTGATTAGGGGTTTCTCTATGGCACTTTTTCTTTCTTGCTAGTGGTTATAGTGTTGTTTACTTTAGAGAGTGGCAAAGCGCGTGAGGAAGGGAAATTTTGTAATCGGGCTGGTGGGGGTTTTGTGCCAGGGCTGCTTTTTATTCCCAGTCCCGCCCTGAGTGGGGGAGATTAACTAAATTAAATGTGCTAGAGTTTTAGATTAAATTTTGCTAAAAATCTAGAGTAGATGACTTGCACTACATTTTAGATGTGATTTTGAGAAAGAAACGAGTGGCTTGGTGAGAAGGAATGTTGATAATATGTGCCAAAATATGGTGTAAAGTAAGCCAACAAATAAGTGGTATAAGTTTAGACAAAACTGTCTAACATATCTTGCAAATTGCACCAAATTTATCATGCAGCATGAGCACTATGATAAATTTTAGAGGCCTGGTTAAGTTTACACTTTCTGAACCTGGGTCCATATACTGCAGCAGCTGCATGTTGATGAAAACATGCAGCCACATTTGTTGGTTAAACTGCAATATTACTAGCAAATTATGGCAGCCATTGACAGCCAAATGTCCATGTGGCTTAATCTGCCTGCGACTGCCATATTGTGTTGACCGAGCCTTAGTAATAGACATGATTAATTAATCCTTACTATGTGCTGGGTGTGACTTTTTTATTGCATTTTTACCTTTTCAGCGGACTTGAGAAATGCGATAAAAACACATTTAAAACGTTACACAATAAAGCTATAATGCAAAATATTTTACATATAGCTTTATCTTTTTTTCTTGGGTTGTTGATTTGGAGGAGTGGCTGCCTCCAACTTAGCGGTGCACTACTTCCACTTAGCTGCATGAGGCCCTTATAATCAGAGTGAACGGAATCCAGCCTTGAATGTGTGGCAGCTTTGGCCTCACAGAAAGGGTATGTTCACATGGCATCTTTGCGGGGTGTATTTCAGTGGGTAATTGCACTGCCCAGCAAATAGCTCATAAAGAACTATGAGTACCCATAATGAATGTCTATGCGCATAATGAATGTCTATGGTAAGAAGTACGGGTTGGCCAGTACATAATTCTGAAACACCCGGCGTGTAGCGGTGCTCACAGTACTTGCAGCTATACACGGCATTTAAACATTAGCCAAAGGCATTAGAGCATGAACCCACCTGATGAGGCTACCTTGAGTCAGTCGGTGGCAGGGGCGTAACTACCAGGGTAGCAGGGGTAGCAGTTGCTCCGGGGCCCGTGCGGTTAGGGGGGCCTGCGCCACGGGGCAGCTGTTACCGCGTCCGCTACCCCGGTAATGCCGCTCCTGGGCCCGCCGGCAGTGAACTTAACAGTTCACTGCGGAGGGCGGGGAGCTGCGGGGCCCGGCGCGTGCTGCAGAAGCAGCGCTGCCCGGAGGTAGCAGAATGGAGCGCCGATTGCTCCGCTCTGCTACTTCCCCTGCCGGCCCCCTGTGATCATGTGGGCGCATGCGGTGACGCCACATCACCGCGCCGCCCGCGCTGAGCGCAGAGGCTGCAGAGAGACTGCAGCGCGGCGCATCGGGGGAGCGTGGACCAAGGTGAGTAAGGGATTTCTTATTTTACCTCCCCTAAGCCTGCCTGTATACCCCTAAGCCTGCTGTATACCCCCTAAGCCTGCCGTATACCCCCTACGCCGCCTGTATACCCCCCTAAGCCTGCTGTATACCCCCTAAGCCTGCTGTATACCCCCTAAGCCGCCTGTTTACCCCCTAAGCCGCCTGTTTACCCCCTAAGCCTCTTGTTTACCACCTAAGCCGACTGTATACCCCCTAAGCCGCCTGTTTACCCCCTAAGCCGCCTGTATACTCCCTAAGCCGCCTGTATACCCAAGCCGGCCGTATACACCATAAGCCGGCCGTATACCCCCTAAGCCTGCCGTATACCCCCTAAGCCTGCCGTATACACCCTAAGCCACCGTATACCCCCTAGGCCGGCCGTATACCCCCTAAGCCGGCCGTATACCTCGTAAGCCTGCCGTATACTCCTAAGCTGGCCGTATACTCCTAAGCCTGCCGTATACTCCTTAGCTTGCCTTTATACCCCCCTAGCTTGCCTTTATGCCCCCCTAGCTTACCTTTATAGCCCCCTAGCATTCCTTTAATAGCCCCCTAGCCTGCCTTTATTGCCCCCTAGCCTGCCTAGATACCCCCCAGCCTGCCTGCATAGCCCCCCAGCCTGCCTGCATAGCCCCCTAAAGGCTGCCTATATAGCTTTAAGTCTGCCTGCCTAAATATCCCTCTAGCTACTGTGAAGCCTGTCTGCCTATATAGCCCCCTAAAGCTTGCCTACCTATATGGCCTCTATAGCCCACCTAACCCCTGTCTACCTGAAAGGCTCCCTATAGCTACCTAAACCCTGCCTGCCTATATGGGCACTCTATTGGCTACCTAAACCTTGCCTATTTGGGGCCCCATATATCCGATCTAAACCCTGCCTGCCTAAATGGACCCCATATAGCCAGGGGGGCAGGTGCTGGAAAAGTCAGGATTCTAAGATATTTGTGTCTAAATCTGCAGGAACAAGTGGTCGGGAGATGTCATCATGATGGCGGACTGGACCCGATGCAGAACAAAGGGAAAGTCAACGACTTGTCAGAGAAACGTCACCTGTGAGTCACAAGATGTAACTACACCTTAATCACTTATATGTCTACAGAGCCTGTGTACACTGGTGTCTACCACTATATGGTCACTGTATGGTGGTTATATACAGTCTACAGAGCCTGTGTACACTGGTTTCTATCACTATATGGTCACTGTATGGTGGTACTAATGGTCTTTGTGTACTGATCAGTAATGGTGTACTGGTATTATTCAGTCACTACGGGGTAATTTGTGGTCATGGGTTTTGGCGGTATAATCCGGTCCATTATGTTGTATGTTATTGGTAATGTTGGTTTTGGTTTTAGTGGATTATTGTTTGGTAGCAATATAATAGTGAGATGTTGGTGAGGTATTTACCCCTTGTATTATTGATATTATCTAACAGCATGTCCTGGTACATGGTCGTGGTCAGGGAGGTGGGCGAGGGGGGGATAGGGGGCCCCATCCAAAAGTTTGCTTTGGGGCCCTGGCTTCTCTAGTTATGCCCCTGGTCGGTGGATATACATAATTTGATGAAACTGTTAGCTAAAAGCCTTTATTTTGTGTTTAAATAAGGCATAGCAGTAATGCATTTTAAATGTTCCACTAGTCCAATGTCTGTATGGTTTTAGTGCCGGCTGTGTGCTCTGTATTTGGTTTTTGTTAAAGCTGCTAAATCTATTTGTAAAAATGCAAAAAAAAAAATTCAAATAGTGTGTGTGGAGCCATTAGATGATGCTAAATGAAGTAGCAGAGAGCTGCACCCTGTTGCAGGGAGGGTGTGTCATACACAGTAGAGGCTCTAACACAGTAAATTAGTTTGCTAAGCGATCCTCTAGTGACGTCTATTATATAGACAACACTATAATCCTACAGGTTACAATCTGTCAATGTTAATGGGATAAATGCTACATTTCTTATTTTCCTAGGATTTTTTGATGAAACAGTTGAGTCTCACTAAGGCACAGAAATAATTCTGGAGATCCATGCAGCAGTCTCTCACATCTTCGCTCACCACTGTTTGTCCTTGGTCCTCTGAGAAGGAGGGGGAGTGGAGACAGACGTTATGGGGGTGGGGTGACAAAATTCAATTTGCATATGTTATTTATATGCTAATTAGGGGGTAAGGACAAGAATGTTCAAGACAAACATGTTAGTGGCAATCAGAATTTTACAGACTCATGCTCCAGTAGTGAGTGCAAGTTGCATATTGTACAGAGGTAAAGACAGTCAGAAGTGGTTAATTCACATGGGACTGGAAAGGATGCATCAATAATTTGTGTCTACCCTAAGATAATGCCAACAAATGGAGATCTGGAATCACATGACATCTGTGCAGTATAATGTACAATTTTTCTTCCTGTGTACAGTGGTTTTTATCCTACGCTCATTGACAATAAAACATAATGCAGCCGGATAGTAATATCAGATGCTGCAAAACTCAGCATGCGGTTATGTCCCAGGCAGATAGGTAAAGAATTGCAGTTTGGTCTGATTAGACACTGGGTGCTGCCCTGCCCTGTAACAAGGCTCTCAGAGGCTATTTCTGGGTAGTGTACCTCTTGGTGAGAAATTGCTGCTGACTGCTAGACATGCCTCTATGGCACATTCTTTGAGACAGTTTGCCCAGTTGACAGACTTTAAGAAGAGGCACATCATTGGTTGAGAGAAGCAGGATGGTCATATCGATGAATGGCCTGCCATCTTGGATGTTCTGATAAAACTGTTAGGAGGTGTTGGGGACAGTGATTATATGTGGGCATGCACATATGGCATAGTGAGCAATCTAGCGATGGCCCTGGAGAGCATATTTGGGACTAATAATAGTAGCAGACTTGACATCACCATACCTTTCCCCACAGTATGCTCGCTCCAGAGTCTCTAGTCAAACAAAGTTCTGTTTATATAAAGTAAAGTAACCTAACATACAAGAGCTATGAATAACATCAATGTAGCTGAATGGTTAGTACTTCTGCCTTTTAGTATAAGGTTCCTAGGTTCAAGTCGGCATGTGGATTATTTTTTTTTCTATGCACATATCTGATTATGGTTTCCTTCTTCTCTTGGGGGGAGGGTGAAAAAATATCAATAGAAAGACCGAAAAAATAAGCAGCATGATGATAATTTATTAGTTATTCACTAATTACTAAGGAGTACAGAGGATGGGAGAAGAATGACAGCACCTGGCGTGCTGTGTGTATGATTACTAAGCAAGGAATAGACTGACCGTAGCTGTCTGAGAGGATGGGTGGCAACATTTCTAAAACTGCACAGTTTGTTGGTTGTTCATGTGCTGCTATGGTGAAATGGTGCCAGTGTGAGTAAGTTACATACAAACCAAGGTGCACCATCTGCCATTGATGTGTGAAGTGAACATCAGCTACGAAGGTGTGCTAGGGCAGACTGATACACTATAGATAGAGATGGGCGAATTTCTCAAAAATTCTATTTGCCGACTTCGCCGAATTTTCCGACAAAATTCATTTCGGTCCGAATTACTTTGGGACGAATTGCGTTAAAAAACAGCTATTTCCAGGCTGCACAGAGCCTGTAGGTTGCTGTAGAACGTTATGCCATGCTTAAATATGCAGAGGGAGCTTGGTTTGGTCTTCATACAATGCTGTGTTTTAGTATGACATGCACATGACTGCCGCCGCTATTAGAATCTCTTCACTATAAAATTCCATGGGCACTTAAGAGAGCAAAACTGACCAAAAAACTGAAGCGGGAATGTAGCCTGATAAAGTCATGGCAGGGCCAGCTGGAAAAAAACAAGCTGAGGGCTCAGGTGGCAACATCAGTGACAGAGTGTGGAGGTGACGGCAGCAGTCACAGCAGCATGAGGTCAGACAGTGGCACAATGACATTCTGGAGGTGGCCAAAACAGGAGTAGGCCACAGAGTGGCACAATAACAAAGTGTGGAGGGCACGGCAGCAGCCATAGCAGCAGCATGAGGTCAGACAGTGGCACAATGACATTTCTGGAGGTGGCAAAAACAGGAGTATGTCACAGAGTGGCACAATGACAGAGTGTGGAGGTCACGGTAGGAGCAACAGAAGCAGCATGAGGTCAGACAGTGGCACAATGACACAGTGTGGAGGTCACGGTAGCAGCCACAGCAGCAGCATGAGGTCAGACAGTGGCACAATGACACAGTGTGGAGGTGGCAAAAACAGGAGTAGGCCACAGAGTGGCACAATGACAGAGTGTGGAGGTCACGGCAGGAGCAACAGCAGCAGCATAAGGTCAGAGACTGGCACAATGACAGGGTGTGGAGGTAATCGCAGCAGCAACAACAGCAGCAGCAGCATGAGGTCATAGAGTGGCACAATGACAGAGTGTGGAGGTGGGTGGCAATACCAGTCCCTGGTAAAGATGGTGGTAGGCAGATGGAGAAACTGGCAGCAGATGTGTGGCATCAGGCGGGTGGCGGCATCAGAATAGTGGCTGTCAGGTAGTTTGAACCCAGACTCATTTCTCAAAGTTTTGGTGAGGCGTCATGGCTGATGTAATCTGATGCCTAAGTCATCGATGTGTTGAAATCCAGGCCAATCCATACCTGACTCATAGTGACCAAGGTCAGTCATTACACATTTCCCGTGGACAAGCGGGTTCTCCTTGGGGTAACGATGGCCCCCGCCGCACTGAACACCCGCTTTGATGCCACACTACTGGCCGGGCAGGACAGCTTCTCCACTGCAAACTCGGCAAGTTGCGGCCACACATCCAGTTTGGCTGCCCAGTAGTCCAGCGGATCTTCTAACTGGGGTGGCAGAGTGCTGTCCAAGTAGGCCACGACCTGTTGGTTCAGGGTCTGCTCCCGGTCCTGCTGCTGCTGCTCGCGACTGCCCTCCTCACTAGGTGGATAAAGGAAGCTGCTCATCAGTGACTCCAGACTTAGGTTGCTGCTGATGGAGCTGGTACTGCTCCGACTCCCCCACTCCCCCACCTTCCCACAGCAGCCACGGCAGTAGTACGTGAGCGCTGAGCAACACCCCGGTAAGACCTGTCAGACCTGTCAGAGGAGGGACAATGCCGCATATAGGCAGCGGCCAACTGACTACACAGGATTTGTCTATAGTATTTGAGTTTGTCCTCCCTCTCAGCAGCTGGAAAAAAGGCTCCCATTTTGGACCAGTAGCGAGGGTCCAATAGGGTGGAGAGCCAGAAGTCATCCCTCTGCCAGATGGTGACTATTCGGCTGCTCCTGCTCATCCTCTCCTGTCACCTGGGTAGAAAATCCACTCATTTCACCAGACAATGCTTCTGCTCCAATGTCCTCCTCCTCCAGTTCAGTCCCCACCGGACTCATTTGGCGCGAGATGTAGTCGCCACGTCTCCAGTCCCCTGCCCAGACAGATTTTTCAGCATCTGTTCCAGGACATGCAGCAGTGGAATGACGTTATTCATCCCGTAGTCCTGGCGACTGACAAATAACGTGGCCTCCTCATATGGCCTCAGCAAACGGCAGGTGTCACACATGAGCTGCCACTGGCTGACATCAAAGTTACACAGCGGAGTACTCCTGTCCGCCTGGATCATCAAAAAATCGTTAATGGCCGTTCTCTTTTCATACACTTGGTCCAACATGTGCAGGCTGGAATTCCAACGGGTGGAAACATCGCATATCAGCGTGTGTTGGGGAAGGCCTTCTGCCGCTACAACTCGAGGAGGGTGTTCCTGGCTTTGTAGGAATGGATGAAGTGCATGCACAGTTTCCTGGCCATTTTCAGAATCTTCTGAAGATCGGTTTAAGACTTCAGGAACCTTTTCACAACCAGATTGAACACGTGGCAGGGCGCATGGACCATCCCTCCTCGGTGCAGCGCGGAAACCATGTTACTCCCATTGTCCGTCACCATGGTTCCGATTTGCAGTTGGCACGGAGAAAGCCACACATCGATTTCTTGCTGCATGACGCGGAGCAGTTCCTCCCCTGTGTGACTTCGTTCACCGAGGCAAGCCAGGTGTAGAACTGTGTGACACCGCTGTGCCCTACACATGTGGTATGATGGAGCAATACTTGTGGAGGCTGAGATGGTGGTGGTGGTGGAGGAGGAGGAGGCGGACATTGGCGCAGGAGCCGCAGTTTGACAACGTGGAGGAGAAATCGGCGTCTCCTGTCCAAGTTGTTGGTGTGCCTGGGCAGGAAGCACATTCACCCAGTGGGCCGTAAAGGACATGTACTGGCCCTGACCATAGTTACAGCTCCAGATTTCCGCGCTGCCGTGCACCTTGGAACAAACCGATAAGCTCAAGGACTGGCTCACCTTCTGTTCTACGTATTTGTGAAGGGCTGGCACTGCCTTTTTGGAAAAGAAATTATGGCTTGGAAATACCCACCTCGACTCGGTACAGGCCATTAATTCTCTGAACGGTGCAGAGTCCACCATTTGGAAAGGGAGGGACTGCAGTACCAACAACTTGGACAGGAGCACGGTCTGCACCTTAGGATGGTTGGCCGCATAATGTTGTCTCTTTGCAATCGCCTCATTGAACAACTGCTTGCGCCATGAGTAGCGAGGAGTAGGATTGTCTGGACCGGGAGGTGATGGCAAAGAGAAACCGCTCCCTTCTGCAGAGGTGGTGGAGCCTTGACTGGCTGCAATGGCATGCGTGCCACTGCGCACTGCTGCTGTTGCTGCGGCGGCAGGATGTACCACCACATCTGAGCCACGTTTCTCCCAGGCCACCGGATGCATGTGTTGACGCAGGGCCGTGGTGCCAACGTTAGCTCCCTGGCCACGCTTCACTTTCTGCCCACAGATTCTACATATACCCATATTCGGCTCCTCCGGTGTCTTAGCAAAGAACTGCCACATTGCCGAGTAGCTGATGTTACCGCCAACGCTCCGCACTACTATCGCCGCTGCCTCGCTGAGTCCCTGTGACGCTACTTTCTTGGACCTGCGAAGCGGGTTTTCTACCCCGTGGCCGCTTGGCTCCTGACCTCACACTGCTGCTACCCTGCTGACTCATGGCCACACAACCCACTTGCTGGCTGCGTCGCTGCCTGACACGCAAGCTGACGCCCTCTTCTCCTGACGATGATGAAGCCCTTGCTTCACCCGGCTCCCAAGTGCGGTCAGCTACATCATCATCGATTATTGTTTCATCTTCACTGCTGTCCTCCTCACCTTGGTATGCAGAGGCTGACCCCTCACAACATGACCTCCCATGCCACTCTCCACATCTATACTTTGCCGCCTCCTGCAAGAAGCAGGGGATATTGGCCCCATTTCTTTGCTGCCAAGTAGCTGCTGACTGTCCTCCTCAAATTGTTCATCCTTACTGTATAGTGGAGCTGAGCCCAGACCACATAGTAGATCTCTGGCTGAGGGAACCGGATGAGACAGTGGCGGGTTGAGGACAGGTGAGGGCCGCTGACCCGCTCCCGGGCCATGCCAACTAAGGGTTGTGTCTGACGTTCCCACCGACTCTTGGCTGGGGTTGTCAGATGTCATCTGGGAGGAAGTAGATGACCTAGTCAACCAATCAAGAACCATTGGGTTTCTGAACAACACACGGCCGCTAGATGACACCAGTAGTTCTGGCCTCACCGAGTGACCCCTGCTATGACGTCCCCTTACTGTGCTGCGACCTGGGCCTGCTCCAGGAATGTTTGTGCCACTGCCACTCGCATGTGAAGAGCCTGCCACCTCTCTGTCTGACATACTGTTTGTTCTAAAATGTACAGACTCTGTTTAATGAAGATATCTGTATATGATAAATATACACCCTGTATTTGACTCCAAACGAACCCCCTAACAAGCTTGGGTAACACTTGGATATAAATTGCGCTCCACACATGGCCAGGGAAAATTTACTTGTATGTGCCGTTTAAAAACACTGTGTATTTTACTGAATATAAAAGCACAAACAGGCTTAATTAACCTTCGGATATGAATTATGCTACAGCCAAAATTTCTTCTTTGGCGTTGAAAAACACCGTTTCTTTTAGTGACCACAAAGCAGACAAAAAACACTTAATTAACCCTTGGATGTAAATTGCGCAAAAGAAATGTGCTGTCAAAAATTACAAGCTTTGTAGCCTGTTAAAACGACGTGTATTTTACGTAGCACAACAGCAGAAAAACGCTTAATTAACCTTCAGATATGAATTATCCTACAGGCAAAATTTCTTCTTTGGCATTGAAAAAACAACGTTTCTTTTAATGACTACAACTGCAGAAAAAATACTTAGTTAACCCTTGGATGTAAATTGCGCAAAAAGAAATGTGCTGCCAAAAAATTACCAGCTTTGTAGCGTGTTAAAACGATTTGTATTTGACGGAGCACAACAGCAGAAAAACGCTTAATTAACCTTCGGATATGAATTATGCTACAGGCAAAATTTCTTCTTTGGCATTGAAAAACGTTTCTTTTACTGACTACAATTGCAGAAAAATACTTAGTTAACCCTTGGATGTAAATTGCGCAAAAGAAATGTGCTGCAAAAAATTACCAGCTATGTAGCGCGTGACAACGATGTGTATTTTACGGAGCACAACAGCAGAAAAACGCTTACTTAACCCTTGGATCTAAATTGCGCAAATGAAATGAGGTGCCAAAAATTACCAGCTCTGTAGCGTGTTACAACGACGTATATTTTACTGAGCACAACAGCAGAAAAACGGTTAATTAACCTTCGGATATGAATTATGCTACAGGCAAAATTTCTTCTTTGGCGTTGAAAAACACTGTTTCTTTTAGTGACTACAACTGCAGAAAAACGCTTAATTAACCCCTGGATCTAAATTGTGCAAAAGAAATGAGCAGCCAAAAATTAAGTAGTATTTGGATTGTAAAAACGCTGTTTCTTTAACTGAATACAACAGCAACAGGCTTAGTTAACCTTTGGATATTCAATGTGCTCAAGAACTGAGCAGATAGCATTAAAATGTACATGCAGCTGAATTGGACGCACACTGGACTTCAATTCCAATACCCCACAAAATCAAAATGTAAGAGAAGCAGTCTCTGAGACAAGCTGTGACACCCCCCAAAAAATTGCTGTATAAAAGTTAGTTCTTTAGTGTGAGATCTCAGCAGCAGCAGCAGCTTCACAGCACAGTGAGAGCAGTGTGAACTGCCAGCGTCGCGCCTTGGACTTAATGCAGTGACGTCACAGAATCCCGCCGGTCTCTGATTGGCTTCATCACTGCACATGTCATTTAGGCTACGCCTTTATTCCTCCCAGACTTCTTTGCCCCATGTAATGCCATGTGCTCGCAGCCATTTAATTAATTAAAAACACGCTTCGTTCCCGCGAATCACCCCAAACTTTGACTTTGTTCAGAATCGAAGTTTTCCTGAAATTCTAAACGAATTCCACTTCGTTAGAATCGATTCGCCCATCTCTAACTATAATAGAGCTGTTTACCTCCAAATTGAACCAGGGGGCTACCATACGTTTGTCTGAAAAATAGTTCAACAAAGTATACTGCAAAGTATAGTGCTCTGAAGCAGACAAAGGATCTGCTTGGAAACTTTCATGGCAGCATCAGAGTTGGACTTCCGCTAATTGGTTTCCTTTTCCATAGTCACGTTTTCTGCGTCATCTAACTGATGGATGTTGGGATTTCAATTGAGAAACATCAGAGAACAACACCCTCCAACCAGGAAAAACACAAGCTTTTGGTGGCAGTGTTAGGGTATGTCCAATCAGCATATTTGTGGTCCGTATATTGGCACGTAATTGGGCAGAGGAATATTTTTGTTGCATTCTCTGGGCCAAGTGGAAGGCACTCTCAGCCAATTTCAGTATGAATCCATCCTTCCAGATCACGTACCCATACATGATGATTGTTTTTCCTGGGGCAAATTGGATCTGCCAGCAAGAGTATGTGACATATCACACAGCTAGAAATGTCCGATATTGGTTGAAAAAACATAACTCAAACTTCCAAGTACTTCCCTAGAGTCAAACACAACTGATCATCTGTGGGACCACCTTGATGATTGTGTTAACTCTATGGATCCTCTCCCACACACCCTCCAGCAGGTATGGGGTGCAGTCAGCATGGCTCTCTAACCTCACTCATTCTGTCAAAGGTACTATCAACCGATTTGTGTATGAATCCATTCTTGCATGAAGTGGATAGTATTTTCCAGCAAGAAAATGGGGTATGTCACATTATTAGAAATGTCCAACATTGGTTAAAAGAGCATGGTGCAGACTTCTGAATACTACCCTGGCACTCCAATTCCCCAGACTTGAACCCAATTGAGCATCTGTGGGACCACCTTGATCACCCCATTCATTCTATGGATTCTCCACCATGCACCCTACAGAGACTGTGGGATGTAGTCCGCAAGGCTCCAGATAGCTGTGACAACCTACCAGGACCATATTGATTCACTCCCAGCTCATCTAACTGTTGTCCATGCTGCACCTGGCAGTTCCTTTGGATATTAGCTGGTGCTCCTAATAATGTAACTTGGCTATGTAAGATCACATTATGGTGGTTCTCTGTTACCCTGCAGATTCCTCCCTAAAGGAATTGTCCAGGAGGTGTAGGCATAGCTGTAGCAGCTATGAGACCCAGAAGCTAAATGAGCCCTCTCTAGTACAAGAACATTAAACTTTTTTGTAAAATCAGAAGTTTGTGGCTTTCTGCTGTCACCTATTACTATGGGTTGTCTAACATATAGCGCTATTGTCTAATTAAACCTTTAATTATTGTTAACTATACTGCTGTTTTAGTTTTTTGTCATTAGGGGTCCTATTAATTCTGGTTCCAGCCCTGACCAGAAATAAAACAAATCTATGTCAGGCACTGCACCTTACCATCCACCAAATACAGCTCATGGGCAGATATGAGTCTGTTTCTGGAAAAAAATTAACACATTTAAGTTTAGAAAATACAGCTCACCCTGGTGTGCACGTGTCAGATGCCACTCTTCCAATGACAAATGCTCAAAAATTCTTCAGAATAGTAGACCATAAAACCAAAGCTTTATTCATTCTCCATTTAAAAGAAAGGTCCACAAAGAGAACATGGCTATCACTAAGGGTATGTTCACATGGCGTAATTTCGGCACGCCTTTCGCTGTGTATTTGTGCCCTAATACGGGCGAAATGCACACCAAAATGACGGTAATCTATAGTTCTCTATGAGAACTATAGATTACGCCTCCTCTCCCCGCTCGTACAATACGTTCGTATTGTACGCGTGGGGAGATAAATGACATATCAACTATTCGAGGCGAAAACTTTCCGCAAGTAATGAATGTCAATGGGGTCGGCGGGCTGCCAGCTCCCCCGCGCCACGTATTAGCGCGAGCTCCAGAAACACACGATGTACTGCGCCGCAGTACATCGTGTGAACATACCATAAGGACTGTATTGGGTCAGAAATGCTTGGCTATGACTAAGGACTCTACTGGGTCAGAAATGCATGACTATGATCGTATCTCTGTGGATGTATATGTTTAATATGGAATTAATAAAACAGTGGTTTTAGGGGATATGTAGTGCCAGTCTACTTCTTTGGAAGATTTTGATCAATCTTATCTGAAAAAACATCAGCTCTAGCTGTACAGCCACCGTGTCCAGTGCTAATTGTGGGTACGCAGATCTGTTGGTAGTACCTTCTACAAGCATCCATAGATGCTTCACCTTAGGTATACACCTTACATTAGGTATGGTCACTTGTTCAGTTTTCTACCCCCATTAGGTATGGTCTCTGTAAATATGTTGTCTTCAGTTGTTCAGTTTTCTACCCCCATTAGGTATTGTCACTTGTTCAGTCTTCTACCCCTATTAAGTATTGTCACTTGTTCAGTCTTCTACCCCTATGAGTTATCGTCAATTGTTCAGTCTTCTACCCGCATTAGCTATGGTCACCTGTTCAGTCTTCTACCCCCATTAAGTGTCATCACTTGTTCAGTCTTCTACCCCCATTAGATATCGTTATTTGTTCAGTCTTCTACCCCCATTAGCTATGGTCACCTGTTCAGTCTTCTACCCCCATTAGATATGGTCACTTGTTCAGTCTTCTACCCCCATTAGGTATGGTCCCTTGATCGATCTTATACCCCCATTAGGTATGGTCACTTGTTCAGTCTTCTACCCCCATTAGGTATGGTCACTTGTTCAGTCTTCTACCCCCATTAGGTATGGTCACTTGATCAGTCTTCTACCCCCATTAGGTATGGTCACTTGTTCAGTCTTCTACCACCATTAGGTGTCATCACTTGTTTAGTTTTCTACCCCCATTTGGTTTGGTCACTTGATCGGCGTTCTACCCCCAGTTGTTATCGTCAATTGTTCAGTATTCTACCCCCATTAGGTATGGTCACTTGTTCAGTCTTCTACCCCCATTAGGTATGGTCACTTGTTCAGTCTTCTACCCCCATTAGGTATGGTCACTTGATCGATCTTATACCCCCATTAGGTATGGTCACTTGTTCAGTCTTCTACCCCCATTAGGTATGGTCACTTGTTCAGTCTTCTACCCCCATTAGGTATGGTCACTTGTTCAGTCTTCTACCACCATTAGGTATGGTCACTTGTTTAATCTTCTACCCCCATAGGTATAGTCACTTGTTCAGTCTTCTACCCCATTAGGTATGGTCACTTGTTCAGTCGTATACCCCCATTAGGTATGTTCACTTGTTCGTTCTTTTTCCCCCATTTGGTATGGTCACTTGTTCAGTCTTCTACCCCCATTAGGTATGGTCACTTGTTCAGTCTTTTACCACCATTTGGTTTCATCACTTGTTTAGTCTTCTTCCCCCATTAGGTATGGTCACTTGTTCAGTCTTCTACCCCCATTAAGTATGGTCACCTGTTCAGTTTTCTACCACCATTAGGTTTCATCACTTGTTTAGTCTTCTACCCCCATTATGTATGGTCACGTGTTCAGACTTCTACCCCCATTAGGTATGGTCACTTGTTCAGTCTTCTACCCCCATTAGGTATGATCACTTGATCGATCTTATACCCCCATTAGGTATGGTCACTTGTTCAGTCTTCTACCCCCATTAGGTATGTTCACTTGTTCAGTCTTCTACTCCCATTAGGTATGGTCACTTGTTCAGTCTTCTACCCCCATTAGGTATGGTCACTTGTTCAGTCTTCTACTCCCATGAGGTATGGTCACTTGATCTAGTTTTACCACCATTGGTTCATCAACTTGTTTAGTCTTCTTCCCCCATTAGGTATGGTCACTTGATTTGTCCTCTACCCCCATTAGGTATAGTCACTTGTTCAGTCTTCTACCCCCAGTAGGTTTCATCACTTGTTCAGTCTTCTACCCCCATTAGGTTTCATCACTTGTTCAGTCTTCTACCTCCATTAGGTATGGTCACTTGTTCAGTCTTCTACCCCCATTAGCTATGGTCACTTGATCGATCTTATACCCCCATTAGGTATGGTCACTTGTTCAGTCTTCTACCCCCATTAGGTATGGTCACTTGTTCAGTCTTCTACTCCCATTAGGTATGGTCACTTGTTCAGTCTTCTACTCCCATTAGGTATGGTCACCTGTTTAATCTTCTACCCCCATAGGTATAGTCACTTGTTCAGTCTTCTACCCCATTAGGTATGGTCACTTGATCGATCTTATACCCCCATTAGGTATGGTCACTTGTTCAGTCGTCTACCCCCATTAGGTATATTCACTTGTTCAGTCTTCTACTCCCATTAGGTATGGTCACTTGTTCAGTCTTCTACCCCCATTAGGTATGGTCACTTGTTCAGTCTATTACCACCATTAGGTTTCATCACTTGTTTAGTCTTCTTCCCCCATTAGGTATGGTCACTTGATCGGTCCTCTACCCCCATTAGGTATGGTCACTTGTTCAGTCTTCTACCCCCATTAGGTATCGTCACTTGTTCAGTATTCTACCCCCATTAGGTATGGTCACTTGATCGATCTTATACCCCCATTAGGTATGGTCACTTGTTCAGTCTTCTACCCCCATTAGGTTTCAGCACTTGTTTAGTCTTCTACCCCCATTAGGTATGGTCACTTGTTCAGTCTTCTACCCCCATTAGGTATGGTCACTTGTTCAGTCTTCTACCACCATTAGGTATGGTCACTTGTTTAGTCTTCTACCCCCATTGGGTATCGTCAATTGTTCAGTATTCTACCCCCATTAGCTATAGTCACTTGTTCAGTATTCTACCCCCAGTAGGTATAGTCACTTGTTTTGTCTTCTAACCCCATTAGGCATGGTCACTTGTTCAGTCTTCTACCCCCATTAGCTATGGTCACTTGATCGATCTTATACACCCATTAGGTATGGTCACTTAATCGAACTTATACCCCCATTAGGTATGGTCACTTGTTCAGTCTTCTACCCCCATTAGGTATGGTCACTTGTTCAGTCTTCTACCCCCATTGGGTATCGTCAATTGTTCAGTATTCTACCCCCATTAGGTATAGTCACTTGTTCAGTCTTCTACCCCCATTAGGTATGGTCACTTGTTCAGTCTTCTACCCCCATTAGCTATGGTCACTTGATCAATCTTTTTTTTTTTTTTTTCAGCAAAATTTTTTTATTAGGTCACTTGATCAATCTTATACCCCCATTAGGTATGGTCAATTGTTCAGTCTTCTTCGCCCATTAGGTATGGTCACCTGTTCATTCTTCTACCCCCATTAGGTATGGTCACTTGATCGATCTTTTACCCCCATTAGGTATGGTCACTTGTTCAGTCTTCTACCCCCATTAGGTATGGTCACTTGATCGATTTTATACCCCCATTAGCTATGGTCACTTGTTCAGTCTTCTACTCCCATTAGGTATGGTCACTTGTTCAGTGTTTTACCACCATTAGGTTTCATCACTTGTTCAGTCTTCTTCCCCCATTAGGTATGGTCACTTGTTCAGTCTTCTACCCCCATTAGCTATGGTCACTTGTTCAGTCTTCTACCCCCATTGGGTATCGTCAATTGTTCAGTATTCTACCCCCATTAGGTATAGTCACTTGTTCAGTCTTCTACCCCCATTAGGTATGGTCACTTGTTCAGTCTTCACCCTTTAGCTATGTCACTTGATGCAATCTATATTTTTTTTTTTTTTGTTTAAGCAAAATTTGTTTTATTTGGTCACTTGATCAATCTTATACCCCCATTAGGTATGGTCACTTGTTCAGTCTTCTGCTCCCATTAGGTATGGTCACTTGTTCAGTCTTCTACCGACATCAGGTATGGTCACTTGATCGATCTTTTACCCCCATTAGGTATGGTCACTTGTTCAGTCTTCTACCCCCATAAGGTATGGTCACTTGATTGATCTTATACCCCCATTAGGTATGGTCACTTGTTCAGTCTTCTACTCCCATTAGGTATGGTCACTTGTTCAGTCTTTTACCACCATTTGGTTTCATCACTTGTTTAGTCTTCTTCCCCCATTAGGTATGGTCACTTGATCGGTCATCTACCCACATTAGGTATGGTCACTTGTTCAGTCTTCTACCCCCATTAGGTATGGTCACTTGTTCAGTCTTCTACCCGCATTAGGTATGGTCACTTGTTCAGTCTTCTACCCCCATTTGATTTCATCAGTTGTTCAGTCTTCTACCCGCATTAGATATCATCACTTGTCTAGTCTTCTACCCCCATTAGGTATGGTCACTTGATCGGTCTTTTACCCCCATTAGATATCGTCACTTGTTCAGTCTTCTACCCCCATTAGGTATGGTCAATTGTCCAGTCTTCTACCCCCATTAGGTGTTGTTACTTGTTCAGTCTTCTATCCCCATTAGGTGTTGTTACTTGTTCAGTCTTCTACCCCGATTAGGTGTCGTCATTTGTTCAGTCTTCTACCCCCATTAGGTATCACCACTTGTTCAGTCTTCTACCCCCATTAGGAATCATAACTTGTTTAGTCTTCTACTCCCATCAGCTATGGTCACTTGTTCAGTCTTCTACCCCAATTAGGTATAGTCACTTGATTGGTCTTCTACCCCCATCAGGTTTCATCACTTGTTCAGTCTTCTATCCCCATTAGGTATGGTCACTTGATCGGTCTTCTACCCCCATTAGGTATGGTCACTTGTTCAGTCTTCTACCCTTATTAGGTATGGTCACTTGTTCAGTCTTCTACCCCCATTAGGTATGGTCACTTGTTCAGTCTTCTACCCCCATTAGGTTTCACTTGTTCAGTCTTCTACCCCCATTAGGTATTGTCAATTGTTCAGTATTATACCACCATTATGTTTCATCACTTGTTTATTCTTCTACCCCCCATTGGGTATGGTCACTTGTTCAGTCTTCTACCCCCATTAGGTTTCATCACTTGTTTAGTTTTCTACCCCCATTAGGTATGGTCACTTGTTCAGTCTTCTACCCCCATTAGGTTTCATCACTTGTTCAGTCTTCCGCCCCCAGTAGGTATGGTTACTGGTCTTCATCCACCGATAGGTATCTTCAGTTGTTTAGTCTTTCATCGTGTAGGCAAACATCCCATATTTTGGTTGATTGACAACCCTTCGTGAAGCCTGTGTATGGTATGGCAGGATGAGGTATCTATGCAGTGGTGTGATGGGCTACTGGGCAGCATAACACATAGCTCCATAAGGAGTCGAGCATGTTAGCATGGTGGAAAACTGTAACCACTTATAAGCTATGGTAGACTTTGGCATTCATTGGGGCTATTCAAAGACCCACCATCTACATATAAAATGTTCATCTATTCTCAATCACATTATAACCTTGCTGTTATTATTGTTCAAACAGGACATATCAGTAAAGTATAATAAGTTTGCTATGTCAGCCAACCTGTGAGAAATAGAGCCACGTGTTTAGTTACTTATTTCCATTGGTTATATACCAACATATTCTGCAGTGCTACACACTAACTCCATACTAAAAGTCACAGGGTCTCATTGCCCATAGCAACCAATCACAGCTCAGCTTTCATTTTTAAACTGCTCTGGAAAAATGAAAGCTGAGCTCTGATTGATTGCTATGGGCAACAAACCCAGTCTTACTGCTAGACAGTTTTCATCAATGAGGCCCACAGAGCTCACCCCAATGCACTGGGGCATATTTATCAAGGCAGTTGCACCAAAATTTAGTAATTTGTGTTAAGAATAATATCGTACCCGTTTACAGTAAATTATTATGTGTTTTAGATAGTCGCTTTGTCTGACAAAAGTGGTGTGACCCTGGTAAAAGGGGCATGGCTTCATGGGAAAGTGTGGGGAATTTTGGCGCAGTTAGTGGCATAAAATAAGCCAACTTAAAAATGGTGTAAAGTTGGACAAGACAGCTCTAACATGCGCCAAATTCATCCACACAAACATGGCGCATTTTAAGACTGTCTAGAGTTGGTATTGATAAATTTGCTTCACTGTGCTGGGCTGTTATCTTCTGGATCTTTGAAGCCAATTATTGTATCTGGGCTTGGGCCCTACCAGTGGATCCTCTGGTTCTTTGGTGGTCAAGTCCAGCCTAGTAGAGTAGTAACAGTGTGTTAGGAATTCATTTTGAGAAAATTATTTTATAAAACAAAAAGAGGGGAGGAGAACACTAAGGGCTTCCTAGTGCATTAAAATAACTGTTCATGTGGTGAGGATGCAGTGGTTAATCACTCACCTTGTAGAGTTGTAGGAGGCACAATGCTCTTGCCAATTGCTGGATAGCCAGGACTCAGATACTTGGGAGGCAGCCACTTCCTTGTGCGGTTCCCCAACAAAATAATGTCTTATGTCCCAGGAGAAGACTTCCCAGGGTCCAGTTGACTGAAACTAGACCTATTACTGAGATTTAGAAGTGCTGGAACTCTGTGAATGAAAATAAATACTAGGAAACTACGTGTTTGGTGCCTGAAATAGACACTTTGTCAGGTTTCACCAGGCATGAAATGCGTAGTTTCAAATAAAGTATTTTCATTCACGGAGTCCCAGTACTTCTAAATCTCAGTAATAGGTCCAGTATCGGTCAATTGGACCCCGAGAAGAAATTATTTTGGTACCATTGAAAGTAGAATTGTTGTCAGGCCAAACAAAATGGTTTGTTACATAAGCACCTTAACAGGATATTGTTAAAGGAACAAATGACACCATCTTGATAGGCTATTCTGACATGTGCTGATTGATTGGGTCCATCTGCAGGACTACTACTGATACAGGAACACACTGACTCTTTCAGAATGTGTCCAGTGCCATGCAGATATTGTCTGCTTCTTACACCTTGGCCCACATGAGAAAGTAAAAGCCAGCTCACCACATGATATGAGTCAGTCTGGGGTCCATCCATGCACGTATGACGTCTAGAGGAGACGCTTTCCACTTGTAAGAATAAAGGGCAGGTAACAGCATAGAGATGGAAGTTCCCAAATGAAAGATAAAAATCCAGCTTTTATTGCATACCGTTAAAAACAGCATCACCCAGAATCTGTACGTGCTAATGCGTTTCGGGTGAGACACCACCCTTACTCATAGCATGAGTATTCTTACACCTTGGCCCCTTTGTTCTTGTGCCTGGTGTGGTTTGCCACCATGTTCTTAATCAGTCACTTGTCACTCTTTGGCTTGGTTCACAAGCAGCTAATTTTCCATCCACATCTGTGGGAGGAAAATCCACAGCAAAATACAGTAGCAGCAAAGTGGTGCTCTTGTGGCAGCACATCCCTGCTACCCTACCGATCTCTGTACAAGTAATCTTTAATGATGAATTGTCATAATGACATAAGAGTGCTGATGCCAAACACCGGCTGCAGTTTTCATCGGTTAACAGATCATTGCTGGAGGGTGGATGTACAAAGACTGGCATGGGACCAGGGATGGGTTGCCACTATAGCTCCAGGGGTATAACTATAAAAATATATTGTTCTATTTATTTCGAATGCCAGCCGTTTAGTGGAGGGAAATCTGCAATGTGCACCAAAATCGGCATGATGTTGCAGATTTTTAGTGCGGAATCCACTAAGTCTGAACTCTGCTTTAAAGGGTTTTTCCAATCTTTTTTAAAATAATCTGTTTAACGATGAAATAAAAGAAAAGTACTTTTGTAATATTAAATGGGTTTTCGGAGGTGTTCAGAAGCCCCTGTAGTGGCCTGAGAGTAAACAAAAAAAATATCTGGTATTCACTTCTACAGCTGCCACCAGAGCCCCAGTGTTCCACAACGGTCCCCTAGCAGAGGGGTTATGTACATTGCTCATGTGAATTTGCAGTCAATCACTGGCCTTACCAATCTAAGCTTGCATGTATGACATGTGACCAGTAAGATCAGTGGTTGGCTGTACAGTCCCAGCAATGTACTTGACGTTACTGCTGAGGGACTGCCAAAGAACTCTTGAGCTGTAGTGGGGCTGGCATAGTTGCTGTTGTAGAGCTGAGTACCAATTTATTTTAAATGTCATAACATCTGGCCTGTATAGGGATTTCCGACAACCTTGCCGAACTCCTTCAATCTTACTTTTACAGATCTTTGAATACAGCTAGCAATGTAAATAATGGATATCTTTATTTTGAATGTGGTGGTTACATCAGTCTATTATGCACACTACATGACTTAAAGGGGTTGTTCAACTTGAAAATAAAAATAGGCTACAGCTGCATAAAAAATATATATACACTCACCTTTGTACATATTGTATGCATTACAAAGCTGCAGCTGCCCGTGGTGTCCTCGTTTCTCTTCGCGGTTTGTCAATCTGTGGCTTCAGCAGTTACCTGCCATTCCATTGACACCATCACTCAAGAAGTGAATGGCAGATGAGTGATGGTGTCAAAGAGGTGGCATGTGACCATTAAAGCCACAGATTGGGTAGAGTTGTCATGCGCTGTTTACAGAGACCGGAAGTAGGCAGAAGCATTGCTGGCAGCTTCGTTGCTGGAATGACGATAAGTACAAAGTAATACAGTATCTCACAAAAGTGAGTACACCCCTCAGATTTTTGTAAATATTGTATTATATCTTTTCATGGAACAACATATAGTCAGTATATAGCTTGTATAACAGTGTTAATTTGGTGCACCCTAAAAATAACTCCACACACAATTTATACTGCTGGCAAAAGAGTGAGTACAGTTCTAAGTGAAAATTGACAAATCGTGCCCAATTTGACATTTTCTGCTGCGGTGTCATGTGACTCGTTAGTGTTAAAAGGGGATTTGCCAGGACACAAGTTTCTTACCTTCCTTATTAGCACAGGGAGAATGTCAACAAATCACCATGAGTCATGAAGGCTGCAGGGCTGAGAGGGAGGGGGTGAGTAAGGAGTGAGGAATAAGGGAGCGTCTCAAAACTTAAGTGAAATAATAAACAGTACAACAGTGAATTCTCAATACAGCAAGACACAGCCTCATACACTGCAATTTCTACCCGGTGCCTTAAAAGCTCATTAATTTTGCCTGTCATCAGATAAGAAGTGTTTCACGCAAGTGCGACCTGTCAGCTCCTGGGTCGTGTCTAGTGGAAGCTTTCAGGTAACTAAGGGGGGATTTAGAAATGCTGTAGCTCTCACAGTCTTCACTCTTTGTAATCACATATATTTAGAAAAGTGATTAAATACCCATTTTGGAGGTTCCCACGTCAACATTACATGGTGGCAAAACCCCTTTAAATTTGTCGCTCTTACACTCGCTCATACTGGTTACTGAAATTTCAACATGGACCTCTTGGCAAAGAAGTGTTGCTCTACATAAAAATGGCATAGGCTATAAGATGATTACAGACAGCTTGAAACTGAGCTGCAGCATGGTGGCCAAGATCATACAGTGCTTTAACAAGACAGGTTCCACTCAGAACAAACTTTGCCATCATATCCAGAGATTGTCTTTTTCAAAACAGATGTATGAGTGCTACCAGCATTGCTGCAGAGGGTAAAGAGGTGGAGTCAGGATGTCAGTGCTCAGACTAAACCCCACACACTGCATCAAATTGATCTGAATGGCTGTCGTCCAGTAGGAAGCCTCTTATAAAGATGATGCACAAGAAGGTCTACAATTTGTTGAAGACTAAGAACATGGATTGCTGGAATCATGTCCTGTGGTCTGATAGAACCGAGATAGTTGCTTCAGATGGTGTCGAGCATGTGTGGCGGCAACCAGGTGAGGAGTGCAAAGACAAGTGTGTCTTGACTACAGTCAAGCATGGTGGTGGGAGTGTCATGGTTTGGGGCTGCATGAATGTTGCCAGTTTTCATCTTTTCTTTTGTAAGTTGGACAACCCCTTTAAGACTAGGAAACAATGCACAAGAGACAAAGTTGTTAACACAAAGTGACTTATTTTATTGTATGACTATACTTATTTATTTTATGGCAGTTTGCCAACACATGTTGTGCTTATACAATAGTGTCACCCACATAATTATAATGCACACAGAATACTATGCACCTAACCATTTACACATACATGATATACAGTAGCGTAGCTTGGAGCATCTTGTATGGTGCATAGTCTGTCACCATGACCTCTTATATTTATAGTACCCAATATATGCCTGTAGCTATTGGCTACCCCAAAAAGCTGGGCCAACAGTTTTGCCCCACAAAGTTTTTATCAACACCCCAATGGTACAAAAAAGAAACATCACATTTAAGCTTCCCCTTGTGCCCCCAAAAGCGCATTCCACAGGGAGATCATTTCAATATGCCTAACATAGATTCTAATGTATCAGGCCCACAAAGGGCTTTTTATCTATAATGATGCCCCAGAATTTTCCTATGTATAATGCTACATGAAAAAATCTTCTAATTCCCCTTTAATTCATTTCCTTGCTCCAATTTGCTGGAGGGAGCAAGTATATCTTTAAAAAAAAAAAATATGGTTAGGAGTAGGGGGTACACTGAGCTAGCAGCAAGGTTCAGCTTCTGGCCGGTGTATGTTGAGTGATAGTAAGCAGATGGATTTGTTTCACACACTATTGGGCAGTCTGGGATCTGTCAGAAATATCCATCTGACACCTCTCTGTGTTCCTTGGTCCTGTGCACATCTACCACTCTGCCATTTTAAAAATGGGATATAGGGATCACATGTGTACTGGTGGAGGCCAACATTTGTGGTGTCAAAAAAAATCTATTTTCAACCAACATTGTTTTATCTAATATTTGTAATTTATCATTCAAACATGTTTTATGTGGAAAATAGACTGTATTGTTGTGTATTTCTGTGTATCTTTGTAGTTTGTTGGACAGTTACATTGTTCAAACAAAAAAGAAAAATCACAGCAGCAAAGCCATCAATACATCATGCGGGGAGTCCCCAGTTCCGATCCACAAAAACCAATATTAGAAAAATTAAAGGGTTTTTCTCATAAAAGATCTATCTGAAAAGATGGGACATAAAATAACACTTTTGAATTGGGTTTGCTTTACCAAAAATCATTAGTTCATCATTCAGGGTTATTAAACTTTTTAAAACAAAAAGGGTTTTCGGTTTACGGGGTTTTTGGGGGGGGTGACAGCTCCCAGGCAGGGAAATTATCATAAGGGGTCTGCAGACTGTGACTCTCTCCCCCCAACTTCCAAAGAATGATATGTCCCCAGTCTTCTGAGGAAGCCACGCTACGGGGAGGAGGCCACGCCCCCGGGATTTTGAAGCTTTTTGAAACAGAGAAAGCTTAAGATGCCCACGAAAGCCTGTAATGAGAAAACCCCTTTAAAGAAAAGGACAGCATCCACTAGGTTGCAAAAATTACTCTTTTCTTTATTCCTCCATAAAGACTTGTGCTTGCATATAACATATTACATGTGATATTACACATGCTTGATAAAGAGACCAAACGTTGCAAGTTTTTATGGAGGAATAAGGAGCACAAGACTACTTTTTGGAACCCGGTGGATGCTGTCTCCTCCTTCATTTTATGCTATATAATGTTGTAAATATCTGTGTACTTGCTCATAGCTTGCAAAGTGGATACACAACTTAAAAAAGTAATTGGTGTATGAAAAAACATATATACACAAAGTCAATATTGTCCGCTAACAACCTTGGGGCTTTCTCCGGGTTTAAGAAGAGCGAAGAAATACTCCAAGTAATTTCTGAATAAAATTGAAAATCCGAGCAATGTTCTCTTTTTTCTTTTCTTCACGATTCTGATATTAATAGTTGTTTTTCTGGTTTTCTTCTAGTTTGCGCCTGCTTTTACAAAGTGGGGGTTGTAGTTCCTCCCAGGAGAACTGTAAACTATTGACTATTTTTACTGTATATTTTGTATTCTATCTGGTGAGGCCTGCATGCCTTAATTATACCTGCATAGTTGTAAACATTGGTAAAAATCAATAATATATTTAAAAAAAAAATACAATTTTAAAAGCAATAAAGGGCAAACTAAATTATATGACCAGTTTGAAAATGCCACCTAATTAAAGGAAACAGAAACAGCAGCCTAAATGTTAAAGAATTAAAAGGATAATATCAGAGAACCATATATCAGAGAACCCATGTACAGTGCTAGATAGCAGAAAGCCACTGACTTCTTGTTCACTAAAAAAAGAAACAATGTTCTGGCACAGAACAGGGCCTTGGTGCAAAAAGTCAAATGGGCCCCCCAGCTACTATGTGCCACTTACAATGTTGGTATCTCATATGTGGCAAAAGGGCTTTTGGGCTCCCTCACGCTGCAGGGCCAGGAAGCGACTGCTACTTCTGCATCCCTTATAGCTATGCCCCTATTCTTCCACCTGAGTGGGTCCTGTCAACTCCTGTGTCCCATAAGCAGCAGCTCTGGATGCTATATCTATAGTTTTAAGATATAATGCAGTTCAGACGTATTAACGAAGAGTATAGCAAAATTTATTAGAAGACTGTAATACAAGTAATGAAATCATGTAGACATACTTGCATATGAGTGAGTCTTGTCCATAGTGTGAGCCATAGCGTTTAGTGTTGTCAGCAGCGTGAATCCATGCAGCGCATGTAGCGAGGCAAAGGCAGTCTATCAGGCAGGGCGTAACACACCTGTGAGGCGACATTTCGAGAGGCGGTGCCTCCCTTTCTCAAGCATGTAAGACATTGTGCAGACTTTACTTATATATCATTAGTTAACCATTTGTTATCCAAGCAAAGGTATGTCAACAAACTTAAAAACAGGAAATATTATTAAAAACAAAATCTATAAGAACACGTTAAGATTGAGTATCTCGTTAAGACCTTTCGGGTTTAAGGTGTCTAATTTATGGATCCAAAAGGCTTCCCTACGTAACAGTGTTTTTTCAATAGGGATCCCTTCTATATGTTGCACTTGTTCTAGTATGCACCATCGCAACTATGCTATTCCATGTCGTTTTTCATGGAAATGTCGTGCTAATGTGCTCTAATGTGGTCAATATAGGTAGTTATAGGCTCAAAGATGGAATTAATCCCGGACACTATTGGGCGTCCGGGAGGGTTACAGGGGGATTTATGAATCTTGGGTACTAGATGAAATATTGGTGTACGAGGATGTTCATTGTAAAGAGTGGTACATATTTGTTGTGAAATGATGCCTTTATCGCGGGCCTCTTCTAGTGTGTTTTTGATGAGGACATTGTATTCTTTGGTAGGATCTTTATCTATTTTTTTATTTTTTTATTTATACCATTTCTTAAAGAAATATGTCAAACGTGACAAGAAATCACTTAGAGACACTGGACAATTGCTTCAGATATTACAGGACTTTGACTGCAAAGACATCACTTAGATATTAAATCACTGTACCCTAATATTCCTCTACAAGAGGGCATGGAAGCCGTAAAATCTGCCCTATGTGAAGACCCTTCACTTTCTAATCAAGATATTTATTTTCTATAAACACTCTTGGAAATTATTCTTACCAAAAATTATTTTAGGTTCGGACAACAACACTACCTGCAGCTGCACGGGACTTCTATGGGGTCTCCTGCAGCATCAGGATATGCAAATATCTATATGGCCCACTTTGAAAAAAATTACATTTTTCAAGAAGGTCATCACCCATTAGTGAAACTTTGGCTAAGATATGTCGATGACATATTGATATTTTGGAAAGGTACACAAGAACAACTAAACACCTTTATACAGGAATTTAATGGCCATCATCGACTTATTCAATTTACTGCTACAATGCATGAAAATTCCATTAACTATTTGGACGTTGAAATCAAAAAACAAGATGCTAAGTTACAAACCATACTATATACCAAACCTATGGAAAAAACAATATATTACACAAAAAAAGTCATCATGCCCCCAATGTATTCAAAGGCATCCCAAAGAGCCAATTTATAAGAGCAAGGCGAATATGCTCAGACAATCAAACATATTTACAACAGATGGAAAAAATAGTAGAAAAATTCGTTCAAAGAGGATATAATAGAATAGAGATGGAAAAAATGGGTCTTGAAGTTTTTGAAAAAAATAGAGAGGAATTCATAGCCCCGAAAAAGAAGGATAAACCTGATAGATTTATGTTTATCAGTAAATACGGGACACAAAGTAAACATATAGAACGAATTATTAAAAAACACTGGCATGTCCTTACCAGTGATGTGAAATATAACCATCTTTTCAAAGAGTACCCGAGATTCATCTATAAAAAAAGGTAGAACACTGGGTAACATCATCACTAAATCTGATATAAATAAAAAAGAAACACATCAATCAACTTTGTCCTCACAACGATCTAGCACCTTTGCATGCCTTAACTGTCAGAACTGTCATTATACGGGGTCCATTTATTACCCATATAACAAAAGGATACACAATCAACATCAAAGGCTTCCACACATGTAACAGTAAAAACGTTATATATCTAATAAAATGCCCATGTGGAATGGGCTATGTGGGTCAAACCACTCGATCAATAAAAATAAGATTGAATGAACATCGCTCTACAATCCGTACATACAAAGATAAAATTGAGAAAGATAGCAATTCTAGTACAAATACTAAAGAAAAAAAGTACGGAGAGAGCACATTAGCACGACATTTCCATGAATAACGACATGGAATAGCATAGTTGCGATGGTGCATACTAGAACAAGTGCAACATATAGAAGGGATTCCAATTGAAAAAAATACTGTTATTTATAAAAGGGAAGCCTTTTGGATCCATAAATTAGACACCTTAAACCCGAAAGGTCTTAACGAGATACTCAATCTTAACGTGTTCTTATAGGTTTTGTTTTTAATAATATTTCCTGTTTTTAAGTTTGTTGACATACCTTTGCTTGGATAACAAATGGTTAACTAATGATATATAAGTAAAGTCTGCACAATGTCTTACATGCTTGAGAAAGGGAGGCATCGCCACTCAAAATGTCGCCTCACAGGTGTGTTACGCCCTGCCTGATAGACTGCCTTTGCCTCGCTACATGCGCTGCATGGATTTACGCTGCTGAACAACACTAAACGCTATGGCTCACACTATGGACAAGACTCACTCATATGCAAGTATGTCTACATGATTTTATCGCTTGTATTACAGTCTTCTAATAAATTATGCTATACTCTTCGTTAATACGTCTGAACTGCATTATATAATGAATTGCAAATACGAAATGGAGAAATCGCCTATACACAGACTTTACCATTAGTGAGTTGAGTCAAGAGCTTTGTCTAAACCAATTGCATATACCCCATTCTACTATAAAGATATCTATAGTTATGCCCATGTATAACCACAAGATAGAACAAGAATCAGATTCTGGATGTAGACTGACTGCACTAGCAGAGCTCTCTGTGGAAGATTTCATCTTGCTTCCATTGAGTTCAATGCATGTATATATGTATACATCCCTACACAGTGAGCTCCCCTAGAGGTAGATTTAGTCTGCCAGAGGTTAATAATTTGATCTGAATACACCTCATTAGTATTATGTCCTGTGTGTGCAATGATCAATAAAAGTTCAAAATACAATTAAAAGTACACATGTTCTGTATAGATGGAGGGTGAGCCCTCAGGATGATTACTCCTGGGCCAATGACCCCGGCCAGTGCTGTAAATCAAAGCTTCAGTATCTTATTCAGATATTCACAAATATGTTATGTGAATAATGAAAAAGACAGGGAGCAGATTCAAAATTCATTTCTCAAAGACATTTATGACAAAACAGTGTACAAAGGATACAGCATAAGAGGAAAGGGGTAATGATCACTTTATTCAAGTACATTTAAGACCAGCAATAGGATCCCACAACCTGTGAATGTGACTCAAGGTCATCAGTCTTTTCCTTCAGGACAGAAGCTGCTCACTACAGTACAAGGATTCTGTATCATAGATTTCATGTATAATTAATGATATTGGAATCTTACACAACAAGATAAAAGCTGCCATTTTCTGACAAATGTTCATGTTATTGAGATGCTTAAACCATTTGTATGGATAGCGGTATCCCAAAAGCCCTTATATAAACATTGTAATATTACATAAGAACAATTACTATGGATATAACACCCTAAGAGACATGGCTGGGACAACATTTCTGTACAATACGGGTAATGCATAGTGAGGATGGCTGATCACATTCTGTGCATTATCGTTAATTAAACAGAATAATTTATTACATTTCTCACAATGGAATTATTACATATCAATAGTACAGCAGACTGAGCATAGATCTAGATCAGGTAGCTGTATAACTGTAAGGATCTGTTCACACTATATCTGTGTTCTGGCCTCCGCCATAAGTGTAAACCACTAATCACGACCAAGATCTACTACATGGCAGACACTGGTGTTCATTATTTAAATGGGAAGAATAGTGTTACAAATGAACCACTTACTAACCACTTTCCTGTCAAATATGCAACAAAGGAACATGTGATGCAGATGTGAACATAACCCAAGAGTTCAACTACTTTGGTCTTTCTGAACCCTGCAACAAAGAACATTTAAAACTTCGGAAGATCCATTTACCCTCCAGAAGCCAGAGTTAAAGGGGTTTTATGAGATTACAAAATATCTGTTTCTTCCATGGGCAGTGTCCTGTTATCTCCATTAACCTCAATGAGGCTCAGCTGTAATACCAAACACAGTCCATGGACAAGCAGGGAACTGTTTCTGAAAGGGAGCAGCCATGT
This sequence comes from Phyllomedusa bahiana, assembly GCA_025379985.1. NCBI lineage: Eukaryota > Metazoa > Chordata > Amphibia > Anura > Hylidae > Phyllomedusa > Phyllomedusa bahiana. Next base: position 162,461 of record JAODAL010001775.1, on the reverse strand, counting down.
TTTTTAACCTCAGTCAACCCCTTTAACACATGAAAATGCAATCTGATTATATCACCTACTCAGATCTGCATTTGCAACGCTCTGTTTGATGTGCTTTAGTACTACATTATACATGATGGTTTGCATAGAACTTTTTACATCATGGGCAAAAATGTAAAGTAGAATTGGTCTGTGTTACGCCTGTGACGTACTCGCTGTGTTCACCACGTGGCTATCCATCCTGCCAGGCCATCTAAATAGCTTGCTGGTCTCTCCTTGCTGCAAACACCTTGCTGCTGGTTGTTCCGGTTCCACCTGGCTATAGGGAGGCACTGTCAGACTCTGCAGGGATTTCACCCCAATGTGTCCGTCAATGTCTGATTTTCCCAGCCTATCCTCTGCCGCCAGTGAGTTTATTAGGGAGCTTCTTCCTACTCACCTTGTCTGAGCTTAGGTTCCTCATGGCTTTGTATCCTGCTAAGGTGTTTGCTTTCTGTCTGAGATCTCTGTTACTGACCCCAGCTTGTTATCTTGTCCTGTCTCACCTCTGAGCTCCTGACCTCAATTGTGTGAATCTGTGCTGCCTGCCCTGATCCCAGACTGCCTGACCATGACTCTGTCTCTTCCCCTGATGCCTTGCACCAGTGTCTCTAATTGTTTGGTCAGTTGCTGCTGGCCTGTGCTGCTCTGGCATGGTACCTGCTAACTATCCTAATGGCTCAAGCCTATCCTCACCATCAGAGACTCTAGGGAAGACCAGATAGTCACTTAGTCACATTCCTCCAGAGGAAGCCCGCCAGTGGCGAAGTGGATCCACACTCGTAGCGATACAGTCTGTATGCCATCTTTTTGAGTGGCAGATTTAAGTGCTGGCTTATAAGTGCTTTTTATGAATTATAACAGAATTTTATAGAACATACTTCATAATCTCTACTACCATCTGACCACCTTTTCTTTTACTTGCAGGTATTACTGAAGTCAGCAAGTGACAAAACCCACTGCTCCAATTCACTCTGCTTTTCCATCAATATTTTGCATTTACTGTTTAGTCAGAAAGTGTTGAACATCTTTCTAGTGTAATGACCTTATTTTTTGGTGCACGCTAGCAAAAAAAAAAATCCTACCTGGAAACCATCAAGAAGTGGGTAAGTCACTGCTATCAGATCCTTTGACGTCTTTATTTTGTACAGTAATTTTGGCACATGTAGTTTAATCAACCCTGCAGCTCAACTCATTATTTCACAGACATCCAAATGGCCACATTAACAAGGATAAGTATGTTCTAATAAGTCAGGCTGCAAATGTAATTAACCACTTTCTAACTTGTCTTTGTCAGTCCCAAAACGACTAAATGGACTGGCAGTGTGCATGCTGGGTTTCTGCTTCATTCAAGCAGGGGAAACATGTGCCCCACTCTCATGATCAGTGATGGTCTCTGGAATGGGAACCCCAACACTTGTCAGCTATGCTCTAGATGGGTGATAGCCAGGTACCTTGGGACAACCCGAGTCTATGCTTTATTACTTTTGCACACTGAAAACAATTTTCATAAAAAAAAAATTACATTAGGGCCTTCGTGAGGGTTTAATTTTTACAGGATGATGGTACTATTGTGGGACACCCATAACTCAATAATTAGCTTTTAATAACTTAGGTTCATAAATAACATTTTAACTTTATAATAAATTTTTCATGAATAAAATATTACCAAATATCTATACAGTTTTTAATTTCACTATTCTTGCACTATGTAGGTATTCTATAAAAAGATTTTATTCTTTTTCATTTTATTTTACGCATAAATCCACAAAAAAAAACAATAGATACAAGGGTGAGGTACACCTTAGACTATAAATACCTGTTTTTACCTATGAATAAACAATGTCAAAACTACAGAAAATAGTATAAATCTAGGACGATAAAATAGAACTTTTATTAATAATAATATAAAAGACCAACAACAGTACCAAAGGACCTACAAAGGCCCTACACTAATCCCTAAAATACCTACAACTACCTATACAATGTGGGAAAACCGCCCTGATAAGGGTGCAACCATCCGGAACCTAAACAAAATATCCTATTGCAACCCTACTATATTATAGTGTCCATTAAACATATATACAACACAAAAACAATATTCCCTAAACAGAATATAGCTGCATGTAAATACCTAGAAGATAATATATAGGTAACCCCAAACAGCTAGTAATAAAGATACCCAATTACAAAAAATGCCAACGCGTTTCACCTCCCTATATGTGATAACAAGAATCCTCAGGGACAAAATATAGGTATATGATAGTATAGAGGAAGAACAATGATGGTAGCTTACATCCCTTGATAGATTAGAATGCAAAGATCCATGGTAAATGAAAAGTCCTAATGAACCAGGTATAGATGAACCCATCAGGTAGAGTAGTGGCCACATTGTATAGGTAGTTGTAGGTATTTTGGGGATTAGTGTAGGGTCTTTGTAGGTCCTTTGTCTGTTGTTTTTATTTATATTATGGAATTCAATGGACCCTTGTGACACAAGCTAGTGTCAGACCTGCTGTTCCCAGCACTGTGCCTCTTATTCTGTAAGACGCAGCAGTTTTAGAGCATTTACCCCTCAAATCTTATTCATGAGTAGGTGTTAGCTCCACCCACCAAAGGCTAGCCACCGCCCACTGACAGTTATTCACATGTTTCTACCTATTCAAAGTAATAGGTTTGTCAGTTGAGGTGGGCGGGGCTAGCCTCAGATGGGCGGGGTTTGAAAAACTGACACTCTGAAGGACTCTTCGAATGACTCTTCTGGCTGAAAACTGCAGATTTGAGCATTAAATACACGAAAACTACAGCATCTTACAGAATAAGGGACACAGTGCTGGAAACAGCAGGCCTGACACTGGCTTGTTCTGTCCTCAGCCAGGGGGGCAAAAACTATGTGACAGGTTCTCTTTAATAAAAGTTATATTGTATAGGTAGTTGTAGGTATTTTAGGGATTAGTGTAGGGCCTTCGTAGGTCCTTTGGTACTGTTGTTGGTCTTTTATATTATAATTAATAAAAGTTATATTTTATCGTCTTAGGTTTATACTATTTTCTGAAGTTTTCTCATTTTATTTTAAACTTAAAAAAAAAAAAAAATTATATATATATATATATATATATATATATATATATATATATATATAATATATATATATATATATATTTATATATATAACTTCCCCCCCCCCCCACACACTTTTGGGACTCGACTGTGGGATCTCCCCCCCCAAACCCCCCTCATAAAAACAAAAGTAAAACTATCGCTAAAATATTTGGATGCCATAGAGAGTGGTACCCTAAGGTACCAATCAAACCAAAATCATTGCAGTGTATTTTTTCCTGTCAGTGTTTGACTTAACAGTCCAATGGACATGGCCTGACATGGGGAGCTTTGTTAGGCCTCTGCCTGCCATGACAACATGTTGGCACTCTGCAATCACATCACAGGGTTAATAGGGTTACATAGGAAACCCTTCTTTCTGTGTAATAGCTTTTGTGCGATAGTCACAAGCGTCCTAACGTCCAGAATTAGAAATAGCAGTTGCAGTGAAGTGTTGGCTGTTTGTTACAGTTGCCACCCTCTACTTTTGAACCCATGTCATAATGGTGACGCTAAAGGAGTATGAAGTGGGCTCAATTGCTGAGCTTTCTCCCTACCCAGTGGTTGCTGGCTGTTAATTACAGCTGACATTGGCTCTCAACAGCAAGGAGCGGAGCTCTAATCCCTGCTGTTTAACCATATAGATGCCACTGTCCATCGTTCCTCACCCCGATAGCCCACTCATGACAAGATCACAGGGTGCTCAGATACCGTGGCAGCCAGAAACCTAATAAAGGCTTCTATTGTTGACATGTTACTGCTCTTATTACTCTCTGCCATAGTAATAGCAGCGCCATCTTGGTACACCCTTCTGCAGTATATGTATAATGCAGAATGGTGTACAAGTAATCACGTCCCCTAGTGGTCAAGTTTCAAAAATCTAAAAAATAATGCAAAATATTCAAAGTTCAAAACACCCATCTTTTGCCATTTTACAGATTAAAAAAAAACAAAAAAAAATTACACATCATCAGTATTGACACAACCGTAAAATTTTGTTCTACTACAATCATTTAATCATTTATCCTGTGCGGTGAACACCGTACAAGAAAAAAAAATTCCAACAACAACATTGCGCTTTTTTGGTCATGGCCCCAAAAAATTGGAATAAAAAGTTATTAAAAAGTCACGTTTTCTAAAATAGCACCAATAAAAACTACCCTTTAGTCCACAAAAAACGAGCCCTCACTCAGATCTATAGATGAACAAACACAAGAGTTATTGGGCCGGAAAATGGTGCTACAGCGAATATTAAAAAATAGAGTATGTTTTTATTTTTTTAAAAGTACAAGAACATAATGAAAACACATTTGGTATCACTGGAATTGTACCAACCTGCAGAATACAGATAACATGTCATTTATACTAAACAGTGAAAAACGGAGCCTTTGCAAGAATAGTCCAATTCAATTTTTTTCACTTTTGACCTCACAAACAATTTTTTGGGGGTTTCCCAGTAAGTTATATGGAACAGACAATGGCATCATTAAAAAAGTACAGTTTTGCTTCATTTCCAAATTAGAACAGTTCTTATCTCCCACTTTTTAAATGATGGTTTCCCAGGTTACTGACCAAGTTTCTCTGCTCTAGCAATCCTGGTTGGGATGGTGACATCACTCCCTGCTGTATCTTATTAACAGCACAGGACAGTGATTAAGGGGGCAATGAGTTGCATTCACAGCAGGACACTATTACACACTTAAATTATTAATTGAGGCACATACAAAAATTAGGCTGGGCTTAAACGTTACAACTACAGGGTAGTAGTGTTCAGATCCGAAAACTATGCAGCAAAACCACACATGCTTTACCACAAAATGCCGAATGTGCCTCACTCGGTTGGGCATACTACCACCCTGTAGCTGTAATGTGCAACTCCAGCCTCATAAATCTTTAACAGCAATTAACAGGCAAATAACACCATTGACCATCACAATAATGGAATTTTAATTTACTGAACTTTTCATTTTCATGACGTTGGTAAACTGACAACCAAGCATTGTTTTGCTGCCCGTACCCTAGATGTGACATGTGGACCACCTGCAGTTCCACTGAACTGAACTTGCATCTCCCTAGATCCAAGGAATACTGTTGTGAGGTTTGTGCAGTGAAGTTTCGGGTCTAGGCCTTTCATCTGGAATACGCCTGTCTGTAGCTGTTACCTTCTGCTGGTTATTCTGGACATAGGCAATAAGGTCCATGTACAGTAGAAAGTTTTACACCTCTAGTCTGTACTGGATAGACTTATATCTCAATATATAGAGCAATTGCTCATGAATTGGGCTCATGGCTTTACATTTTTGCCCATGATTGTGCTTTAGACAGCATTTCATCATTTGCAATCATAATTTTGCATAGGCCATGAAGTTCATATCTACATTTTTACCCATACTTCACTCTTTACAGTTAGATATGAGATTTCATAGAGTTGTGCACACCAGGTAATGCAGAATGGATGATTCAATCAGGTTTTGGTTCATCATAGAGTAATAAATGAAATGTCTAGTTAATATCAGGAATAAATGTAACAGTTTCTGTTTCAGAAAGTAATCGCCTCCATGACAAATAGCCGATCTGTTTCGGTGTCAGATAATTGCCTTCTCCCCTGACAGCTGTCTGGCATGGTACTATGTAGTTTTCTGCTACGGCATATCTCACTCATAGCCATACATTCATCTATTATAGACTGCTTTTAGGATGCTACTCAGTGGCACAACTAGTCATTTTCAGCAAAGATAGAGTTTGGTCTCTCCCTCCCCCACAAACAAAGAAATGCATACAAATCCCTGCATGCTAACAAGCATACAGAGGTTTCCCTATCCCTGCTTTTCTGCACCATGAGGCTGCTGTCGGGAAAGTATGAGACCTCGTTATTATGGAATCCATTTATTGGGGACCTGCCTGCATTTTCAACCCCACTTTATTAGCAGGGTCCCCTAGCTGTAAGCTGATCATGATAATCAGCGGGGTATTCTTGCAGTGCCGCCAAAGGGAAGCCGAAGCATTGCAGGGTACTCTTTGAAATCAATAGGATGTCTCTGTAACGTGTCGGGTCCTCCAGCAAAATTGACCATCTCTGCTCCAAGTAATTGATGGAGACCTCTCAAACATCTGTGGTTTAAGTAATTATTGGAGGCCACTCTATCATCACTACTTCAAGTAATTATTGGAGGCCTCAACTCAGAATCCCCTATTTGAAAAATTCCCTTTCAAATGAGTTTTCTAAAACTTTTAAAAACCTCCCTACCACCTCCCACTGGGCTAAAATAGAATATGAACCCATACTTACCTCTCCCATCACCACCGCACCAGCGCTGGCTTCAGCAGTCACATGCATACATGTACATGTGACCATAGAGATCAGTGATTGGCTGCAGCATCTTGTGATCCATGAACATGACCTCATCAGTGAGAGATCGGAGGGGAACACTGGAGCTGTGGCAGTGCTAGAACGGTGGTGATAAGAAAGGTAAGGATGGGTTAAATTTCTATTTAAACACAGTGGGAGGTGGTAAGGTTTTTTTTAAAAATCTTGGAAACCCCCTTTAACTGCTTGTAATGCCATTGCGACCCCCAAATTCTACACCCAGGGTATATTATCCCAGCTTTGCCCCTTATATTTGCAAAAAATTCTGTATCTGAGGTGGCAAAAGAGAAGGAACCTAATGTGGTAGCTCCTCCACGAATATCCACGAATAATATTTATGCTTGTCAGGCTGCTATGTGATACAAACGGCACATAAATGTTTATGACCATAATATTCACCTCCACTAATAACCAGGAAGCTTGCATTAATCATGATTATTGGCTAATTAGTGGTTGCATAATTAATGTGGGTGCATAATCGTGTGCTAAGTCTGTTATTTGGGAGACTGAATAATCCAGTGAGGAAGCTGGGGACTTCTGGGTAATGGGAAGTATTGCTTTATGTATGACTTGTGATACTTTGAGTTTACAGTATCAACAATTTAAATCCACCACTTATAATTCTCTTTGAAATAAGAAAAAAATTAAGGTCAAGGATTAGTACAAAAATACATAATCTGTAAATAAGATCTTTTTCATTGTTTGTTTCTTGACTATTTGGGGCATTTGTCTTCCTATTCTTTGTGGGTCTGTTTATGGTCCATGTTTATTCATAGGTAGTTGTTAGGAATACTCAATTACCATCAAACACAGTCCACACCACTGAACACCAGGACCTGACTGTGCCCAAGGCGGCAGTGCTTTGTCTAAATGTCACCGAGCTGCATTACACTTATCAGTCATGCCACCGATAACAATTATTTTTATGGCATCTTGACTGATGATCAGGAATAAATGATAGTTTTATGGCTGATCTTCCGCTTTGTTAACACTGGCTAATTATCATAAATGAGCATATTATAATCATAATAATAATTGGTAAGTGTAAATGAATCTTTAATGGGAGCATTATAAAGCTTAAAGGGGTGTTCCAATTTTTAATAATGCTTGTCTGGAGTTCACAGATTGTAAAAAATAGGAAAGAGAACACTCAGCTTTAAAACCTGCTTGTTCTAGTGGTTCCACCAATCCTGGTGTATTCGCAGATAATGTCATGATCAGAGCTCAGATGACGTTGCAACCAGTCACATGCCTCAGCGGTCAAACATTGTATATCAAGGAAGAGAACGCTGTGGCCTGTGACTAGCTACAGGATCCGGTGAACAATGAACGGTCCCATCAGCTGGGACCACCAGGAGCAGTGGCGGAGGCATGGAAAAAGTGCTTTTAAAAGGGGAGGGTTTTTTCTTTTTCATATCATCCCTGAATTAATGATTAAAAGCTGGAACACCCCTCTAATGCCTACAGCAGCCTGAGCTGTAAATGCGACCCTGGAAACCCAGTGGTGTGCACAGGAAAGATGGTCAACAGCAGCAAAATCAGCCTCTCCTTGGGCCACATGTATGAAACCTGGGGCTGACAGGCCAGTTCTAAATAGCTTTAAGGCAGTGTAGAATGCGCCAGAAGGTATGAACCTGTTCTTCTGCAGTACATAAATACAAGGCAGTCTAGTGCCAATACAACTCAGGCACCACCTTTACCCTGGTCTGGCTGTTCTTCTGCAGGTCATACATACAGGGCAGTGTAGAGCCAATACGACAAGTCTGGCTCAGGCACCACCTTTACCCTGGTCTGGCTGTTCTTCTGCAGGTCATACATACAGGGCAGTGTAGTGCCAATACCACAAGTCTGGCTCAGGCACCACCTTTACCCTGGTCTGGCTGTTCTTCTGCAGGTCATACATACAGGGTAATGTAGAGCCAAAACAACAAGTCTGGCTCAGGCACCACCTTTACCCTGGTCTGGCTGTTCTTCTGCAGGTCATACATACAGGCGCAGTGTAGAACCAATACAACAAGTCTGGCTCAGGCACCACCTTTACTCTGGTCTGGTTGTTCTTCTGCAGCTCATACATACAGGTGCAGTGTAGTGCCAATACCACAAGTCTGGCTCAGGCACCACCTTTACCCTGGTCTGGCTGTCCTTCTGCAGGTCATACATACAGGCAGTGCAGAGCCAAAAACCACAAGTCTGGTTCAGGCACGACCTACATTAACCTGGTTGCTTTCTTGTCTGCAGGTCATACATACAGGGCAGTCTAGAGCCAATACCACAAGTCTGTCTCAGGCACCAACTTTACCCTGGTCTGTTCTTCTGCAGGTCATACATACAGGTGCAGTGTAGAGCCAATACCACAAGTCTGGCTCAGGCACCACCTTTACCCTGGTCTGGCTGTTCTTCTGCAGGTCATACATACAGGCGCAGTGTAGAGCCAATACCACAAGTCTGGCTCAGGCACCACCTTTACCCTGGTCTGGTTGTTCTTCTGCAGCTCATACATACAGGTGCAGTGTAGAGCCAATACCACAAGTCTGGCTCAGGCACCACCTTTACCCTGGTCTGGCTGTCCTTCTGCAGGTCATACATACAGGTGCAGTGTAGAGCCAATATGACAAGTCTGGCTCAGGCACCACCTTTACCTGGTCTGGCTGTTCTTCTCCAGGTCATACATACAGGGCAGTGTAAAGCCAATATGACAAGTCTGGCTCAGGCACCACCTTTACCCTGGTCTGGCTGTTTTAACTGTTCTGAGCCTAGGTTTGGTGTCAAAGAATCATACGTAAATGTTTCTACAAAGGGTTTTATCGCCAAAGTTTAGAGTGCACCTGTTCATACATTCTTTTTGGCTCAAAGGTACACCAGAAACACTGGCTAGCACCCATTTAAACATGGTTTGTTTTTCAGGTTACTCACAATCACACAAAGGAGTTACTTTTTTTGTGTTCCCTTCACATCTTTTTTTATGATGCTTTGGTCTATTCCCCATGTTCCTGTTTGCAAACAATGCAGTTACTCTGGAGAGGAAGATTCTGCCATGCCATCCAATAGCAAAGTGAATGGAACCAACCAGACTTGGACCCCCTTCCCTTGCCCCATAAAGGAAACATGCCTTGCCTCTATGGATGACCTTGGGCAAACTCCAAAGTAATGGAATTAGTCACTTTCTTTTTATTGCTTGTAATACTTCAGGTCTATAGCGTTAAATATTGCAACACAGCATTGATATTTCATCTTCACATAAATAAAAAATGGGTAAAGAACTATAGGTACAAAAATAAATATCTATATGTCAGTGATGAGCATTATCTGTATATGTATCTCAGGACTACAATTGGTTGCTTACTATTGCTACTTGACTAGTCAATAAGCTAGTTTTTAGTCTTTGGCGTAAAAGAAAAAATATATTTTTGTGGAAGAAGGTGGTAAGAACTATAACATTGGGGATACCTCTGTGAGTCTGGAACATAAAAGGCACTGTAACTGGCTGGATTTCTAACTGCATATACTATAGTCATATACTATATATATTTATAATAGATATATATATATATATATATATATATATATATATATATATATATATATATATATATATATATATATATATATATATATATATATATATATATAATAGTGTAGTCTGTACTGGTAGTCAGTTATTGATCAGATCTTCTCTGAAAATGGCCTCAGCAAAAGCATATAGACCTCTAAGAAATCAGAATTTAACTTTGAAGGCTATGGTATGCCATTTTCTATTGCTTCATGCATCTACTTGCCCAAGGTATCTTCATGGCTAGGCTATTGACTAATAAAAAGCCTCCATAGTCTATTATATGTCCCCTTCTTCTTGACAACATACATTCAATAGGTTAGCAGTAAGTGCAGGGCCGATTAAAGAGAGAATATTTGCAGGATCAGACTACGGAGAGTTTGTAGTCTGTAACCATGACGACGCATAGGTCTGCATAGAAACTGCAGACACTGACTGTAAGGTTATTTTTAATGAGGCCAAAGTTGCATAATTTTAAAAATAAGACGCAATGGAGCAATAAAAGAAATAGTTCCAAAGGTAGTACTGGCATTTTAGTATAGCATCCTCTGCAAAATTACCTCTATTACACCTTGTTAATACAGTAGTTTTTTAATAATATGTCTTAATAAAAATATATTAAATTTCTTCAAGCAGCAGGACATGTACCCTAAAGTCTGAGGAAGAAAAGGAATTCTCCTACAGCGTCATATGCGCTTATCTAAGATGTAAGGATTCTGACGACAAACTTATTGACTGTTTCCCATGGAAGAAACTTAGCTTTGAATGAAGCTTTGTCCATAATTAAGGTTGTATCTCAGAGTCAGTACAAAATAATAAAATATCACTCAAGTTATTCAACATTTTCAATCGATTATACATGTATACGAGCTGTAAAATGGTGTTCAAATATGGACATACCCTTAAATGTAAAGTGACAATATAATTGTTTGAATTCATACCTTATCCATTTCACTGATAACACCCCAAAAGCCTTTTTATGGTTAGGTATAAAGAGTTTCACAGACCTCTATACATATGTCCTGCACCTGAGCGTCAGCAGTCAAATATGATCCTTTTAATCTGGCACAGTTCCTATTGTCATTATACACAGGTATTCCATAAATGTCACACTTCTGATTCCCAGCAAATTCTCCTCCATTCTTCAGTAGGATGGTGGGATCTTGCTCTGCCACCTGGAAATGTTCCTAAAGATGAAGAGGAAGGATTCCTATTATTTCCCATGTGGGAGTAACACACAGTCCTTCCTAGAGTAGCCATACTAAAAACAGTGTGTGTGTCTCTGTCGGTTAAGGTGGATGGTATGGCATGTGTGGAGATTGTCTCCTGCAAACATGCTTCATTTGGGGAAGACATATTGGAAGCAGGATTACACCATTTACCTCCTCTATGCCTCATTGGGTAGCTATTGCTGTTGCTGCAGAAGGGGCATACATGGGAGGTATGAGGAAGAGAACAGTAATAAGGCCCACCACATCTTTGGTGTAGCCTCCAGTCTTCCCTTTGGAGGGAATCACACAACAGATAAGGCCTTCTTGATACTCGCCTTGGAATAGGGGATGGGCACCAAGTTCTGCAGTGTGGAGAGGCTACTGTGGAAGTGGTGGGTGGTCTGTGCATTGGCTCCAGTCTTTTGCTTATTGTCAGGTGGGGAACATCACGAGAGCTGCTAGCAATGCCTATTTTTGTCTCCTGTATGTTTCCATTCTGTGAAATGAGGGACAGTTGTGGGACATTCTCATGACATAGGAACGTATGTGTTGTTGTTGAGGTGGGTTCTATATCCTCTGGTGGAAAGCAAACTCCATGAGAAGATCTTAATGCAGGAGAAAGAAGTGGTCCACTTGGAGCATGGTTTACAGCTGCCACTGGTTTTGAGATGGCACCACACTGAGGAGAGGAAATGATCTGAGTTGGTTGCTGTGATCCCTGGACAGAGAAAGCAGCTTGAAGACTTGCACTTCGCTGTCTCCATGTACGTAATGCATGAGATGCAGTCTCCAGGGAACCCCCAACTCCAGAAGAAGAAACCAGATCTCTTGCTGTTTGTAGTACCCTCAAAACATTGACTGGTACAGGAGTCCCCGTCACATCTGGGTCAGGACACGCGGGACCACGGGATGGACTCTGAACACCACGAAAACAACTGTAAATTCCCTAGAGATTTAAGAACAGAAGTGATAAAGTTGACTTACTAAAAAATTGTTTTTTTTCCTGTTACTTGGCAAAGGCATGTTGTAAATAACCAGAAATGTCAAATCTACAGCTGTACAGAATGTCCTGCAGAGTGGTTATGTGCCCCATGTTGGGTCTATGCAAATGCTTATCTCCACTAAACACAGGTAGAAAGGGATTAGTATTAAAAGCTCATGACTTGAAAATAAGTATTCATTTTGTTCTTGGACTATTATTATTAAGTTCTGGATCAAATAAATGACTTTATTGTAGAAATGTGACTTCTTCGAAATGTAAAGTGCTTCGATTTGATTTTATAAGGATTTCTACTCTACATAACTTACATTTCAAGAATTCGCAGCAGTGGTGTACCAAGAAAGGCTATGTTCACACGGTGTAATTGCCGGCCCCATAGACATTCATTATTCTTGGCGCGTTTTCGCTGCTAGTAATTGACTTGTCACTTCTCTCCCCACTCAGAGTATTGTGCGAGCAGGGAGAGGAGACGTAATCCATAGTTCTCTATGAGAACTGTGAATTACCGTACTGAATGGGACGGATTTCAGCTCGTAATTCGCGCAGTACGGCGCAAATTACGGGGTGAAATACGTCCCAAAATAAGCCGTGTGAACATAACCAAAGGGAACTCCACAGCAGAAACCAATAACAGTTCCAGTTTTTGCCATAAAGCACAGAAGGGCCTAATGTTTGTTTTCCTCTCAACATCCTTTCCAAGCCCCTTAAGTAAACTCCCCCACCCCTTTTTTGCCAACAATGAAGTTCCTTGAGAAAACAGTCCTGCACAGCTTCTCCCTACCCAATATCAATGATGTTGGGACCAAACAGCTTGGAACCTCTCTTCAAGGAGGCCTACAGCATCCTTGTGTTCTGCTTCTATGGTATTTATGCCGTTTAGCATAAGAACAGTTGATATGTAGAAAAAGCTTCAAAGGACAAAATACCCAAAAAAACTAAATTATATATGAGATACTCAAGATCCTTTCTTTGCCAAATCTACTTGACTACCCCTTTTATATAGCAAACCATATTTGGTATCTTACTTCCACACCCATCTTACCCGACTGATCCCCAGCAGACTCTGTTCCACACAAGAGCTGGGTACACAGTGTCTCATCCTCCAGTACACAAGGTGTTCCCATGAAAAGACAAGAAGACTCAACCCCATAGCCACCAGCAACATGTAGAAGACTCCAGCCATGTTGTCAATGTCCAGTTTACTGCTCACCGCCTCATTCTTCTCATTTTGACAAATGCCTGATAACCAAACTGTCTCCAGTCTTTGAGTGTCACCTTGAAAAAAGTGAGATAATCACTGAATTACTATGGATAAATAAATCATTTAGCATCTGGCATCATTTAAGACACAGTATGATGCTGAGTTTCAATTTAGTTAATCCAGTATAGCAATAACAGAAAGATGGTGATCACAACTGACTCCCTGTTGACAGGTTCTGGACTTCGTATAAAGCTGCCTACACTGGATTTTATCAACTATAGGATATGGTGTTGTCTGTGTGTAAGAGAGAAAGTTCTCTCTATCAATCTAGAAGGGGTTTCCAAAGTAAGAACAGTGAGACTAGGGACTAATCTATTGCAGGATGTTGTGACACTGGATTTGTTATACGATTTTAACAGTGGCTTGGATGATTTTCTTGAATAGACAATATTATATTCATTTTGAGCCAGAAATTTTGATGGCCATATTTTGCATTAGGAGTTAACTGGCAACTACCTCTTAGGAGTTTAGTTTTGAGTTTTCTCTGGGTCAACTATTCTAGATAATACGTTAAACTTAATGGGTTATTTCAACTTCTTGTTACCTTGCCATTATATTCCCTAAGGTTGAAATAATAAACATCATTTCATTTATATTTGAAAATTATGGATACCACAGAATGCTTTTCCTCTGAGTCTATAAGAAACATGGCTCAATGTAAATTATAGCAAATACACTAAACTAAATCAATCTCTACAATGAACTGGATTGACTGCTTCCTAACCCATTACTGGTATTCAGATAGTGGACACTATGGGTGACATGTAGGTATTTTGGTGCTCAGACACCGTTTTTTTAGTGTAGAATGCACATGAATCTATGAACCTGTTCTACTGAGTACACAGTGAAATCAAAAATTGATACAATTCTTATCCAACATCGCAAGTTTCTGAAAACAAGGAATTGGGGAAAAAATTTTGAGAAACGGGGATTATTACACCAATAAAAGAGTATATCACTGGCAAGGACAGAACACTAGAGCCTATAATAGATTTACAAGATACAATAGAGAATACTCGAGCTCAGGATCTAAGAGTGACAGAAACTCCAGACAAAGAAGGCCCTTTTTATTGAGATCCAAGAGGATCACGCAAGATCAAGACCCACCAAGAGGGCAGGTAGAAGACGCCACGGGTGGACAACTGAGGGTAATGACTCGATCGCAGGTGAGGTTGTGGCGAACAAAAACAACTTGGTGATTAATATTTCATCTAAGATTTTGTCCCCCATAGAACTACGAGTGTTACAGAAAGGATTATCCTTTTGCACGACCCCCAGACTGGACACCTATTAGCTTGAACAGGAGATGCACCGATTCTCCAGATCGATCCGTCTCAAAGCCCATTTTTTCCACGTTTCCCCTAATGTGACACCATCACAATTGTCTAACTCTATATCTGTGAAGACATTGGGTCTACGTAGGGCTAGTCCCTTTAATCCACCTGAAACGCATAACCGGTGGAGACATATATAGATCTATAGTAAATCGGAAGATAAATAGATATATTAGTGAGAATAAAGGTAATAGAATGTATAAGAATGTGTCCAATGATGAGCTGTGTGTTATACGATCTTTGAGATTCAACACAGAATTGGTGATTAAAGCAACTGACAAATGTGGGGCGACTGTAGTAATGAACAAATTGGATTACATTCGCATTGTTCTCATTGTTGAAACGTCATCAAGGGCAGTTATGTTCAACACCCTAGAACTGGATGTAAATATGAGATAAAGGGTCTCCTCACCTGTGACAGCACCTTTATAGTTTATGTGATAAAGTGCCCTTGTGGCCTCCTATATGTAGGGGAAACTACACAGAGAATTAGGGACAGAATATCAGACCATAATTCCACAATACAATGTGAGAAGACTTGATTACCAATTCCCCACCACTTCTTTGAGGCAAAACATAACGTAGCTCAATTAAGGTTCCAGGTGATAGAACAGGTACCTCGTCCCAGATGAGGGGGGTAATCATGTAAAGATACTGAAGGAACGTGAATCCTACTGGATTCACACACTGAATATCTTGAGCCCTAATGGTTTGAATTGAGAATACGAGTATATATGCACATGAAATGTTCTACCATACTAAATTTATGTTTTCTTTTCTTTCACAGAACCGATAGCACGAGGTATGCATCAGGGTGAGATACCTTTCTTCTTCTAAAATTTGTTTCCAGTTTTACTCTATTTCTGTTCTCAGCTCGTCAGTATAGATTTTCCCAGTGCTTACTATTTTACTCCATTTTCTTTCTTCTCTCCTTTTTAGTTTTTTTTCCTTTTTTCTTTTTCTCTTTTGTCTTCACTTTGTACTTGTTTTCTTCTCTCCTTCCCTTTTTCTTTTTTCTCCTTTTCTCTGTCCATTTATTCTCCATACTCTGTGTTCTATTGGTCATATATCCTTCTTTGTTTAAGTTACATCTCATCCTTCTATTATTCATTATATACATTCTATACATCGCATCCATATGTCCATATATCCATATATCTCTTGCCATTGCTTTAATACTCCTTATTCATTCATATACATTCTATACATCACATCCATATGTTCATATATCCATATATCTCTTGCCATTGCTTTAATACTCCTTATTCATTCATATACATTCTATACATCACATCCATATGTTCATATATCCATATATATCTTGCCATTGCTTTAATACTCCTTATTCATTCATATTAATTCTATACATTACAGCCATATGTTCATTTATCCATGTATCTCTTTTCATTGCTTCAATACTCCTTATTTATTTGTGTTTCATTTCATTTCTTACAGTTAACACCTGTCCATTACATGTTATGTTTATATGGCCATATATTCTTCTCTTGCCCCATGGTCCATATGTGTCTCTTACCTCATTGCGCTCTATACATTTGTTTACCCCTGAATAGATTCATCTCTCTCCTTTTTTTCACTGTCCGTTAATATTCTGACACATACACTCACCTTTTCCCATTCCTTACTAAACTATTACTAGTCTACAGATAGTGCCGCACACGGGACACTACTTTGCATGCGCATGAAATTTGCGCAGCCACAGTCCACACATCTTACAGCACATGCACGCGGGTCCGATGGACCAACACGCCTGCGCAATGGATTTATTGGGATACCAAGTACTCGGAGCGAATTGAAGCTCCCTTTCACTACTCGGCTGTGGCCGTACACGCATCCTTTTTTTCCTGGTCAATTGGTAAACTCCTCAGTCTCTTGTATACTCTATTCCTGCTCTAACAACTATGGGCGACATGTATGAACGGGCTTTTCGCCCGATTTCTGGCGTATCCTGCGCCTCACCGGCCCGAATCCGCTGTCGGACGCAGGGATGCGGTGTTAGGTGCAGCGTTCACCACTTTCGGCTGCTCCTCACATGAAGGGGCGGGCAATGGGCGAGGTGTGGACGCGCTGTAGGCGTTACGGGGCGCGAAAACTCCGAGGCATGTACGATCGCGAGTGGGAAAAAGGTGCGGCGAAAACCCAAGCGCTGGGCCCAGTCCGAAAAGGCAACCGGGTTTTGGAATTCGGGTCTAAATGCCCCGGGGGAAGGCAATTAAAGGGCAAAAACGGAAAAATGAGGGGAAAGCATAAAATCGAAAACAGAAACCCGGGGCCTCACTCCGTGCGCATGGAGAGGGTTTCCCCAAAAAAATCGCCTTTTTTAAAGGCGGAAAACAGTGTCAGAAAAAAGGCCCCAACCCAAAAAAAAAAAAAAAAAAAAAAAAAACACTTTTTTCCAAAAATCTAAAACCGGCGCAGTTCAGGAATTGGGATAAAAAATTTGGGGCCGGGAAATACAGTAATTCAAATTCTGAAAGAATTCTCTTTGGTGGGCAAAAACCCAAACCAATCAGAATAGGAGCGACAGGAACCTTTAAAAAACCTATGGAAAACAAATTGACCAATCAAATCAAAGGGGGGGCCCAGTTCAAAATAAATTAAAAAAAAACAAAAAGAGCTGATTGGGTTGAGTTTAGGGGGGTTTGGGGCTATCCCACCAATCGAGCGCGACCTACTTCCCCATTGTAGTCTAGGGAAAGAGTTTGGGCGCAATGCAATCCCCCGCTCACCCAAACCGTGCGGCTTTGGAGTTGAAAAAAAAAAAATAAATTTTTATTAAGGGGTAAAACATTTTCAGATAAAGAGTTTAAAACCTTCTCTAAAAATAAATCATTTAAAACCTCTAATAACGCTTTTTGTCGCCGAGCCCGGGCGTACAAAAAGGGAATTTGGGGAAAATTTTAAGAATTGCCGGGAAATAAAAGTAATTAAAATTTGTTTAAGCTTTTTCTCTTTTGGTGGGCAAAAACCACCCCCAACAGAAACAGCGCCCAGGGGGCCCCATTCTAACCAAAGGTAGAGAAATTTACCAATCAGAATGGGAGCGACAGGGACCCAATTCTAACCGGGGGGAAAATATTGACCAATCATATTCAAAGGGGGGACAGTTCAAAAAACTAAAAAAAGGAAAAAAAGCTGATTGGTTGAGCAAAGGGGGGGCTTGGCTACCCCGGGCCAATCAAGGCGAGCAAACTTTCTCCATAAATTTTGAAAGGGGGAAAAAAATTCAACCCACTCTTTTTGGAGGGCAAAATTTAAAAAAAGAGGCGGGTTAATTTGACCAATGGGAGACCCGAAAAAACGCTTTTTTATGGTTTTCTAATGCACTCTGGAAAAAAAACTTAACCTGGCCAAATCAAAAAGATAAGTCTACAGAAGTTGTACCAATGGGGGTAATATAAAAGATCAATAATATTTTTAAAATATAAAAAAAAAAATATTAATTTTAAAAAAAACATGTTTATTTTTTTATTTTTTTTTTAAAAAAACCCAAACAATTTACCTTGGGTAACGAAAATAAAGAAAAAAACATGATTTTTTTGAAATTTAATATTTTTTTTCCCTTAAAACCCCCTAATTAAATTGGGTTTATTTTTAAAAAACATCCCAAAACTTTTTGTAGTCTTTTTCTTTGATTTCGGCCATGAACCCTTTTTTTTCCCCGATTCATTAGAAAAACCCTAAACTTTCCCCCGCATCCCCCCTTGGTCCAAATAACCCCCCAAAACCCCTTTTTAATTAAACCAAAACACAAACAAGCGGGTCGAATTTCTTTTCCCCAAAAAGAACTCTATGAGAAAGTACTCCGCTCTGAGGCCCCCGGATAAGGGCCAAACCCCCCCCTACTCAACCAATCACTCTTTTCTGCCTTTTTTTTGTATTTTGAACCTGTTTCCCCCCTTTGGAAAATGAATTTGGGCCCTTTTTTCTCCTTCGTTATAATAGGTCCCCCCGTCCCCTCCTATTCTGATTGGGCCAAAAACTCCTCCATAGGTTAAATGGGCCACTGTCGCTCCTATTCCCGATTGGGTGGTTTATGCCAAACCCAAACAGAAGACTTCAGAAATTTAATTTTCTTTATTTCCCGGGAAATTTTCTGTATTGCAATTCCTTATGTAGCGCCGGCTCGGGACAAACGCGTTGTTGGGGTTTAACTGATTTTTTTTTTTAGAAAAGGTTTTTAGCCTTTTTTCTGGTAAGAATTTTTTCTTTTAAAAAAATTTATTTTTTTTTTCATACTCCATGCCGCACGGCGCTGAGCGCCCCAGATTGCCTTGCGCCGATCCTCCATAACAAAAAGGGGAGAAGTAGCTCGCCTCGGGTTGGCTGGGGTAGCCCCAAACCCCCGCTTCTCAACCAATCAGCTCTTTTCTTGCCTTTTTTTCTGTAAATTTTTAACTGCCCCCTTTTATTTTGATTGGGCTAAAATTTCTCCATAGGTTAAATGGGGCCCTGTCACTCCTATTCTGATTGGCCCCAGATAGCCAATTCCCCCGCTAGCTCAACCAATCAGCTCTTTTCTTTATTTTTTCTGTATTTTGAACTTCCCCCCTTTTATTTTGATTTTGGGCCAAAAATTCCCCCAAGGGTTTTTTTGGGTTTACTTTCCCTCCTATTCTGATTGGGCCCGGGTTTTTGCCCCCAATGAAAGCGCTTTTTTGAATTGAATTACTGTTTTTTTCCCGGGGAATTTTTCCCAAAATCCTAATTTCCCGATAATTTCGCCGTTCTAGATTTTTGGGAAAATGATTTTTAAAAAGCTTTTTCAAAAGGGGATTTTTTTATTTTATACTCCCACGGGGCAAAGTTTTTAAAGATTTCTCCCCTGTTTTCCCCGCCTGCCTCGAATTGGAAAAGATTTTTTGGCCCCAGTCCCTTCTGCCCTAAGTCCCCCCCACTGCGCCCCACACACTGGCGAGGGACGGTGAAACTTTTCACGGGAAAGGGATGTTCGCACTATCCCCGGGGCAAAACCCTTTGGGGCGCCCGCACTGCGCCTAAGTTCCCCCACTGCGCCTTCCCCCCACCCCCACACTGGCGAGGCCCCGGGGGGACTTTTTTAAAGGTAAGTAAAGACCTGCCCCGGCCCCCAAAATAAATCAGGCGCAGCTTTTCCCAAAAATCGGGCGAAACGGTGGCCCCCCGGCGAGAAACAAACATGTCACCCTATGTCTTTTTTAAATGGTTTTTGAATAATTTAGTAATAATACGAATTTAATGTTGGTTTGGACATAATTCCTATGGGATACATTAAGCAGCCTATAGAGGGATAGAGCCTTATTCTTAGGGCTTGTCCCCACGGCACAGGTTTCGGGCGGTTTTTCAGGCGGTTTGTGGTCTTGCAGACTGCCTGAAATACCGTCCGAAAATGAGCACAATGGTGCTCTATGGAAAATCCGTGCAGCAGCCCCCACTGCACGGGTTTTCTGCCCAGCGGTTTTTTCGTCTGCGGGCCGTCCGCATACCATTGTGCTTGCACAATCTTCCGTCTGGTTTTTGGACAGAATGTGCAAGCCAATGTGAAGGGGGAAGTCTTTTCTCTGCACTGCACACAAACCAGACGAATACCAGTCGGATAAACCGACCGGTATTTGTCCCTTACCGTGGGGATGCAGCCTAAGAGTACAAAGCAGTGTACCCCATGCATTAGGGATGGCTATGCAATCTCATATTTGTTATAATGTACATTATGAACTAGGTAGTACAGATTGTATATTACATAACTGGTGTTTCTGTCATCTATTATTTGCAAACATTGTTTGATATCATTTTTTGATTTTGCTTTATTGACATTATTTGTGATATTGTTTGTAATTTTTCTATTGTTATATATGAATTTTTTATCAAAAGGATTGTGCAAAAGAACATGAGATTCTCTCTGTATGACTTAATGAAATTATCCTTGTATGAACACACGAGATTATTTTTATATTTATGATACCGAAATGTCAAAGGGTATGTTCACACGGCGTAATTGCGGTGCGTACAGTATGCACTGCAATACGCCATGTGTTTTGGGAGTTGTGCTGACCATCTCACTTATCTCCCCGCATGAGCAATACAATCGTATTGTACGCACGGGAGGGGGGGGGGAGGAATGCATAATCCATAGCTTTCTATGAGAGCTATGGATTACCGTAATTTTGGCGTGTATTTCGCTGCGTATAACGCGCAATACGCGGAGAGAAGTGCACCAAAATAAGCCATGTGAACATACCCTAACTGTTGTGTCACGGAAAATAAGTTTCCAAAACAGAGCCTGGACACAGTTTATATGATATAATAATGAATTGAACATTAAAAACTCTTTGGAGTGCTGTTGATGATTTTTCTAAATGTTCTACTGTGGGTCATAGATTTAGCGCTTTCTAGCTACCAACTGACACTTCTGGCTCAGGCAAACAACTTTTAAAGTGCTCTGCCTGTGCCAGCAGTAATGTGCCTGGATTTGTCCTACTAAAGTCACAAATGTGTAGAATCTTAAGGTTGTAGTGCGACACACGTCCAGTACGCCCACTGATCTCAGGCACATTACAAAGTGCCGCGGAGCTTTGTAATGTGCCTAATACTGGAGTGCGCCTGATTAAAAATATAGCGAACAGGGCTGTGCCAGTTTTTCGGCTGAAAAGACGCCAGACTTCTGGCGCAGCCCCATACATACATGTCACCATACACCCTCCTGTACAAAGCAATCATTGTGAACTGATCACCATATAATGCCATTGCTCACGGTACCACTGGAACAGGACATGGAAGCTTGCTGTACACACTAATTGACTATAACAATGGTGCTGATGTTAGTTCAAAGTAATTTAAAGTAACAAATTTAGCCTACATTTAGCTGCACCGAAAGTTCTATGTGATGTCTACTATATAAATGAATTCTAGTCTGGACCTGTGATTAATAGCCAGCGCTTCCAGATCTATATGCATGATGTGAAAGGAATTCAAATTGTTCAGCCAAAATAGTGTAACTTTTTTTTTCATTGCACTGTCTTTTTATTAATCCTGGATACTTCGTTTGCATACAAATTGAAATTACAGAAAAGTACACTGTTCACTGCCATGACTTCTGCTGGCAAAAAAGGGGACAATTGTTAAGGTCACACAAAGCAGCCGAACATGACCCTCTACGGATATGTAAAATGGAACTTTTGGCACTCCTCATGCCTTCCTATGGTAGAAATTTTTTTTCTAGGAGAAAACCTGTGAAACACTTTGGAACAAGCCACTATTTTAGAAAGAATTTAAACATTCTATTAGACAGGTTTCCTAGTATAATATTTTACAAGCGGGAACAAATCTGATTCTAAGGCCGCAACAAAATTTGTATTCAGATACAAATGCCTGTCAGTACATATTGGCAACCTGTTTGAGTGACTTATTAATAGATGTCTGCAATACAC
Source organism: Phyllomedusa bahiana (assembly GCA_025379985.1). NCBI lineage: Eukaryota > Metazoa > Chordata > Amphibia > Anura > Hylidae > Phyllomedusa > Phyllomedusa bahiana. Next base: position 140,197 of record JAODAL010001775.1, on the reverse strand, counting down.
AGCACCTGTATTTTGCTGATAGTGCCTTCAGGACAACTACAGAAACTATAATATCCTTCAGCACTGTGTGACTATTATCGGGAGGAAAGAAGCGCTGTATGATATAGCATCAGTGAGCTGATTATATTCCAGAATATAATATTAATTGCGCTGCTAAACATAGGGCGACATCTATGAAATCGCATGCGCTATTTTTGGCACTGACACACCAGTTCTAAATAGATATGGAGGAGTATATAACACAACAGTATGAATGAAAGTGTTAAATTTTTGGCACAGAGAGTGTTATATACCAAACTTTATGTGGCACTTTTGCATCAAACTTTGGCGCATTAAAATGTGTTGTCAGGTGCACATTGCACCAAGTTTGGCCGTACCCCTGTTTATACATCTATAGAACCAGCAATATATGGCAAAAAAATGGAGAAGACAAATTCAAAGATGTCATCCTTAGATTTTAACCTACAATGCACAAGTCTAGACACTTTCATGTCACACAAGTTACTTCCTATCCCAAATTAAGAAGCAATTTTTGGATAATAACATTTTGTTACTCCTTAGATATTAAAGTAATTTTAGCCTTTGGAGTTAACTGTGGAAGGAACATTTGTGTAAAATGTACTATATATGTAAGATTTTATTAAACAATAGAATGAATCAACTTAATTAAAAATGAACAATAAAAGTGGAATAAAATTCCTGCACAAATGTAAGAACATAAATGCCATCACACCAGGTAATGCACTTACACATTTCAGGCAATGCACTTCAATAGCTGTGCCCATGCATGAGCATCAAAAGATAGATTTAATCCATTCAGCCTGATACTAATATCCATCATGTACTACTGTCACACATTAGCGTCTTTACAATAGAACTAGCAACATTGCACTAATAGCTACTTTTCTTTCGAAAGTAGCAATTCCCCCCTTCTAAGGCTAGGTCTACACAGCACAGGTTTTCCGGCAGATTTTCGGCAGATTTAGTATTTTGAATCCGCCGAAAATCTGATGGTGCCATGTGCTGCATAGACAGCAATAAAAAATCTGCACTGTATTATATACAGCAACGGAATATGCAACGTATATTCCGCAGGATTCCATCGGATTGCCATACATTCAAATGTGCGGGGCCGATGGCAAATCCGAAAACCGACTGTAGCTTTTTCACAAATCTGCGCCAAAAGCCGTGGTCCTGCTGCGGTTCAAAAAACAGTCGGATTTTGGATGGCATTTTGATATTTGCTGTGTTGACCTAGCTGAACAAATACTTTATGCTACACATGTAAGTACTCACAGGATGGGTGAAGGTAGTGGATAGGCAGTCAAATTATATTGTAACTATTGTACTTATAACATGCATGTAAGATATTCTCCATAAATTGAGATCAAACAAACAAAGTATTACAAATAGAAGAACTGTGAAACTACTCTCTAAGAACAGCACAATGGAAAAAAAAACCTCATAGACGATGACTTACTACTCAGTGAAGGATAAGGTCTGTATGAGATGAGTCAAGACTGTGAACAGTTTTTGTTAAGATTATTGTTTTACATGTTGGCACTATGTAAAAACTCACTATACCTTTAAACAAAATGCAGGTTTTTATTTTTCCCTCAATACTATAGTACGTACGGAATATATTTTAGCAGCCAATGAGATCCCTACACCCTCAATGGGGAAGTTTTTGACCATCCTCTGTGCTCTGCACTGATTAGCTGGCTGCCAAAAGTGAAGGAAGCAGCTGAAAAAGGCACCAGACGCCAGACCAGAGCCGGAACATTTTACCGAACTTGTGGCAAACTGCTCGGCACTGCTCGGCAAAATACGCTAAGTTTGGGCTAAATTTAACTTTTGCCGAACAGTTCAGTTCAACACTAGCCTTGAATGGAGTGTCATTGCTGAGCAGCTGTTGGGGGACACCAAACGTCTATTGGTGCTGGTAAGGTAAGTACTTTTATTTTAGAGCACTGGAAGCTGGTAGCCATGTGATAAAAAGGGGCCCAGTGATATGTTAAAAATAGGAACTAGTAATGGGTGGGGGCCCCATTTGATTTCGCTGCATGGGGCCCTGAAAAGGTTAATAGATGACTGACGGCAGCCCTGGCTACCACTGCACCCACTATAACTACAGCCCTGCCAGCTGAACCTCCATGTTCCCCATTGGGATGTTCTTGCTGCCACCACATATATGACATGTTCTTGGGCCCTGGTGCAAAAAGTGATAGGGGTCTCCTGCCAGTTACCATGTGCCATTTCCAATACCGGTGTCTTCTTACGTGTTAAAGGGACCCTGTAGCAGCTGCTACCGCTGCAACTCATATAGCTACGAAGTCCTCATCTTTTCAGTTAGCCATGGAAAGGAATGAATTAGTTTAGCCTGTGAATTTTTTTCTGTAACTCTTAGATCCAAATTGTCTTTACTAAGTTGTTCCACGTATCCATTTTACTCTTATGGATGCTAATTGCAGCATCTCCTCACCTGTGTTAGTCTAAAAATTCATCTCCCATTGACTTTAATGGGGTTTGGCATTCGGTTTGTCGTTCGGTTCAGCATTTGGTCCGAATTTCTAAAAATTCGGGGTTCAACCCAAACTCAAATTTTTTAGTGCTCGCTCATCTCTATTCATGGCTAACATGACAGTAAGCCAATCACTGGCCTTAGTGGTCACATACTGGGGGACACCAGACCTTTGTCAGTGCTGGAACAGTGATGGAATCGGTAAGTTCAAGTAAAAGTAGTCAAAACTCCTTTAAATGATAAACTCCTGGCTGCCTGCAGTCCCCAATAGAGAATAGAAGTGTTTATATTACATTTCATTATTTGTAGCGTATTTTGTACAAAAAGTAATTTTTCAATTAAAATTCTCCTTTAAATTGGTAAATTGACACAAAAATAAAGTTTTAGAATGGGTTCCCTGTTTTAATTTGGTAATTTTGATACATAATGCCAGCTGATGGTTGGTGTGTTTTTCCTCTTCTTTATTTGTACTTTATTTTATTTACATTTTTTAATTATCTATGTGTATATCAATGTATTTGTTACAAATGGGGGACATTGACACTTTATCATATTTTTTATTTTCAAATTTTCCACTGTAACAAAGGATCCCACTTAGGGCATGTTCGCACTTTTTTTCATACGGATTGTGTGTCAGATTCCATTTGAAAACCATAAGGGATCTAGTTCTTGTTTTTAATGGTAATATTACATAGTTACATAGTTTGTCAGGCCGAAAAAAGACATATACGTCCATCCAGTTTAGCCCATTTATTAAAGTGTTGCTAAAGTGTTAAAGTGTTGATCCAGAGGAAGGCAAAAAACCCCATGAGGTAGAAGCCAATTGACTCCAATCCTTCCTGACTCCAATCTGGCAATCGGAATAAATCCCTGGATCAACGACCCCCTCTAGAATCCTAGTCACTATAACTTGTTATATTATTACATCTAGAAATGTATCCAGACCCTTCTCCAGAATCCTAGTCACTATAACTTGTTTTGTTATCACGCTCCAGAAATGCATCCAAGCCCTTCTTGAACTCTGTTAGTGAATTCACCATGACAATTTCCTCTGACAGAAAGTTCCACAGTCTCACCGCTCTAACGGTAAATAATCCCTTTCTATGTTTATGTAGAAACTTTCTTTCCTCAAGACGTAGAGGATGCCCACCTTGTTCTAGATACAGTCCTGGGTATAAATAAATCTTTAGCGAGATCTCTATATTGGCCCTTGATATATTTAAACATATTTATTATGCCCCCCCCAAAGCCGTCTTTTCTCTAAACTAAAAAACCCCAAACCTTGCTAATCTTTCTGGAATTGAGTCCACCGCCTTTTATTTTTTTGTTGCCCCCCTTTTTGTACCTGTTAAAGCTCTACAATGTCTTTCTGTGCCGGGTGCCCAAAATGTACAAATATTCCATGTTGGTCAACCCTGATTTTGTATAGGGGGAATAATGTTCCCTCATGTATCTATGCCCCTTTTAATACCCCCCCATGATCCTTTTAGCCTTGGCAACTGCGCCTGACACTGGCCGCACAGTTAAGTTTACTGTCCACTAGGATTTTCCCAAATCCTTCCCTGTCACTTTTACCCTGTTTTTTCTATTTAACAGTATTTGTAATGAATTTTTTTTCCCCTCCACGTGCATAACCTTCATTTACAGTGTTAAACCCCATCTGCCCCTTCTCTGCCCAGGCCCTAACCTATCCAGATTTCCCCCTTTTAAACATATTTTCCTCCTTGTGTGGGTTCCCTTTACAGAGCTTATATCACTGCAAAGATCGATATTCACTGGGGAATCCCTGTGTAAAATCCTTTTTGAAAATATTAAAAAGGATAGGGCCCAAACTGACCCTGTGGGACCCCACTAGTAAAACCGGGGCCGTCTGAGAGTATCATTAATCCCCCCCTTTTTTTTCTATTCTGAGCCAGTTTCTTACCCCTTGCACACATTTTCCCCCAGTCCAAGCATTCCATTTTACTTACCAACCTTTTATTTTGGAAACAAAACAAATGTTTTAGAAAAACCCCAAAAAATTTGACATCCCTTTTTTCCCCCACCCCGATCCAGCGGGAAAACTAACCCTCCTCTTTGAAAGCTGATGAAAATTAAAGCCCTGACGGGGACCACCCTTTTCATAATCCTATGCTAAAGGGGCCAATTAAAAAATTTATTTTCAAAAGAGATACTCAAGGGGCCCAGCATCTCTTAAAAAACCTTCAAAAAATTTTTCCACAACAGAGGTTGGGGCTTACCGGGGGCCTAAAAGGTTTCCGGGGGGGGAATCACTTTTTAACCCCTTTTGAATATTGGCCCCAAAAAACATTTGCTAGGGCCCAATCCTTTGGGACATACCCCAATAAAATTTCAACATGCATACGGCCTCCCAACACAGTTTTTTTTCTCCACCACAGTTTTGTAAAAAAAAAGTAGCGTTTCCTTCTTTGACTTTGGAAATTTCCCAAAATTGGATTTGTTTGAAATTCCAAAAAGGGGGTTTAAAAAAGATTAAATAAAGGGCCGAAAACTGTAATTACAAAGTGGAAACCAAAACATAAATCTGAAGGTGTCACCGTATTCATGTGAACATACCCTGACAAGGGAACACAGCACCCTTATGTGACATTAGTTACTGGCAAGATTTTTATCGGGGATCGCTAAAACCAGCAACTAAAACAAGGGCCAATGGACCCCCAAACAATCTAACAGTGGTAGCAGTATTTCCACAGCCTCTATTCCCCCAACATACTGGCCCCTTTTCCATCTTCTCCTTGTTTAAAGGTTTTAAACATGTGGGCCCTGTCAGGGGACGCCCCTGCGACCCTGTTTTCCGGGTTTCGCAGGCGCGCCCTTTGGCGCGGGCCTCCCCACGGGGGCCCCGCCCCCCCCACTTCGGGTTGGGGGTCCGCTCTTCCCCCAGCCCCCGGCCGGGCACCGACTTACCCGGCCGCGTCCGCTCACCCGTCCCTTCTCCGCGGCCGTGGCTCCCCCCCTGGGGGCCCCGCGCCCCCGGCGTTAAAAAAATTTAAAGGGGCAGTGCGCCGGTAATTGGCTATTCCCGGGGCACTGCTCCTAATGGGTTTCGGGCCCCCTTTTCCTGCCAGCCCTCCCCGGGATCCTTATGTGTTTACTCTGAGAAAGCTTTCCATCTATCTTGTTTTTTTCCGTGATCCGTACCCTTGTCTACTTTTTAAAGGGCCCACGAAACCTTGTGGGCGTCCCCTGCCCGTCTCCCTTTTTCCCCTTTTACGACCCCAGAGCCCCCTGTCCGCCCTTTTCTGCCTGTCCCCAAACCACGAGTTTGGGCCTGGCCGAATCTGTACCCGCCCTCCCCCCTTGGGCCGGGCCACCGAAAGCAAGTCCCGCCAGTGGAACGACCTGGTAGACGCCCCCCAAAGGGCAAGTCCATCCCGCTTTGCCCCGGGCTCTGGTGAATACCGGGACCTATTTTAAATTTTCCCCTTTTCCCTGGCGGGGGCTTCCACCATCACCTTTGGGTTGGTCCAGGGGATCCAACTCCCTGTCCGAAAACATTGGGAAACCGGCCATGGTTTCCCGCATAAGGTGTCGATGCCAAATTTGGGCCCCATATCACCACCGTTTGGCCAAGCATTTCCAAACAAAATCCCCAGCGCAAGCGCAACAGTCGATCAACTCCCTCCCGAGGTGAAAGCATTAAACGGCCACTCAGCACAGCAGTCGTTTTTTTTGCAGGGTTTCCTCCCGTGGCAGTTGCTCCTTCGTCCCAAGCCCCGGGGTTATCCCCGGCCGACTAATTTTTGAGGGGGTTTCCAAGGCCCCTGCGGGGGCTTCATCCCACAGTGCTCCCGCAGGGGGAAACCTCATGGGCAGGTCAGTTTCCGTCAAAAGATCCAAGTTGGCCTTCGGGGGTCATCCCCTTTCCCCGGGAAAAAGCCCTGGCCTGGGAAAACCCTTGTGGGACCGAGGGGGACCCAATCAGGGGCCGATCAAAGCGACTTTTCCACTTAGATTTTCCGGAATGTCCTTCGAGGAACCGCTCGTGCGAAAATCTGCCGAAACCCCCCCTTTTTTTAACCCCGGGCGCAAGGGGAACCCTCCTTGGAGACTACGCCTGTTTTTCCCCGGGCCAAAAGCAAACCCGGAGCTAGCCGGGGAACGAGGGCAGCATTATGCGCCACGTTCAAAAAAGGGCCCCCCACCCAACAAGGATGCCTCGCCCCCCGGGGACCTTCCGTTTTCCCTTTTTAAGCGACCCTAACCCCACCGGGGCTAACCGGTTTGACTTTCCCGTTTCGCAAAAAGGCGTGAGGAGTTTCCCGCCAAAGCAAGAACCGGGCCCTTACCGCCGTCCAACTCACTTGCAAAAGGTTTTTTCCTACGGCCCCCCACCGCCCCCTTTCCCCCAGCCACCGGGGAAGAGGTCATGAAAGTGGATGGAGCCCACCTTCTCCGCAAAACAAAACCACGGGGGGGGAAAAGGGGAATCTATTCTCTCGGGGCAGCTCAATCACCCCTCCATTTTTTGTCTGCTTCTTTTCCCCCCGGTTCCGGGGGGAAACGGGCACAACTGGGCTACGGGGGGAAGCTTTCCCAAAAGGGGGGGGTGCAGTTTCCTCTCCCCCCCTTTAACATTTCTTTTCCGATGGGCACTGAAGCCCGGGACCCACTTTCCCCAAGTTTAAAAGGCATCTCTTTGACTCCGGTTTTTTGCTGGAAACTTCCGGGGCGTGCCCTGGGTCTAAACCACTGCCTTCCCGGGGTTTTCCCCCTGGAGAATCCTCTCCCCCATTTCCTCCTCAGGGGGAGAGTTTTCCCCCGGGGTGACCCATTCCTTTTTTCCGTACTGACCCCCTTTTTCCCCTCCAAATAGGGGCACTTCACAAAAGAGAGCAAAGGGGTTCTATTTTTTAACCCCGGGGTCTTTTTTCCGCCCCCCCAATTGGGTCTACCTTTGGCGGGCAGCGCCATCCCCCGGGGTGCTTGACGGCAGAGGGGCGAGGTTTTGCGAGGGGGGCCCAGATGGGGTCTCGCGTTTTGGTGACCCTCGCCAGGGGGCCCCGGGTTTCTACGGTCCCTCCCAAAAACCCTCTAGGGGGTTCTTCCCACCCCTTACCAGAAGTAGCTGATGTCTTCTCCGAGAAGCAAGCAGAGCCCCTTTGGCCCCCAAACATCGTCTTTATGATTGTCCGATTGCCCTTATTGGGGGGGGGGGGGGGGCCCCGGTACCACCCCCTCCTCGGGAGGGGTCACCCCTTATCCGTTCCGGGACACAAGCCATGTCCAAGTACATTTTGTGAAAATCTCCCGAAGGGGTTTTTTCCGGGGAATCCTTTTTCCCGTGGGGCCCGGATTCTTCTTTTGGGGGAAAAAAAGATGGTAACCCCTTCGACCCGCATTGATTACCGGGGCTGAATTAAAATCACGGGAAGAATCGGGCCCTCTTAAACCTTTTATTTACCCAAATTATTTGACCATCCCCAGGGGGCAAGGATTTTCTCCCCAAAATGGATCTAAAGGGCCTACAAATTTTGGGGCCGAATCCGCAAGGGCATGAAAGGCCTTCAAAACCCGGGATGGGCCAAATTCGATTTCCTGGAAAAGCCATTCGGAAAGGTTTTAATGCGCCCCCCGCTTCCAGGAAGCTCGTTTAATGACATTTTTTAGGGATCTTCTCTACACCTGCGAGTGGGGCTATCTGGGCGTAATTTTTGGTGAACCCCTGACCTCGAGGAAACCCCCCATTGTATGGGCCCAGGTTTTGAAGCGGGGGCCGAATAACCCCTTTATGGGCCAAACTTGGGGAAGTGCCTTTTTCCCCCCCAAACTAGCCTTCCGTTTCTTTGGGAACAATTTTTTCTGATCGAGGCCTACAAATGGACCCCAAAGCTGTTTGGCCGTGTTTCAGGGGCCACGCCCCGCGGTTTGCGGCCATACAGCGTTTCTTTGAGGGGGCTGTAACTAAAAATCGGCCAAATTATTTCCCCACTTCCCCTACGCTTGTGGTCCCGAAAAGTGGCTCTCAAATTTTGAAAAAAGCTAACCCACCCCAGGGGGGGTCCCCCGAACGAGGGGGCTTTTGCAAAACCAAGTCTGCCCTTTTACCACTCATCTGTCCTCTTTGCGGCTGGAACCCCCGCGAAACCCTTCACCTTTGGGAAATGGATTGGGCCTCGGGCTGTTTGGGGGGTCGTGGGGGCCTTTCCCTTTAACCCAAAAACCGGGCCCACGGGCCAAAAAGGAAAAGTGTGGCTTCTTCTTTCCCAAAAATTTTTCCCCCGGGCCCAAGGGGAAATAAAGAAAAGGCGACCTTGGGGTTTTTTTTGGCCATCAAAAATGGCTTTGGAAGAATGGCGCTACCTATTGGAAGGGGGGCGCGCCATACCCCCTGGGAACTATTTGGACCCCTAAAAACCTTTAAAAACCTCCAGCGGCCTTTTAGGGGACTTTAACCCCACGGCCCCCCTTAAAGGGGGTCGCTCCTTTTTTCTTCCCCGGGTTTTGACTACCAGGGTTCACTTTCCCCCCGCGGAAAAAACATCAAGGCGGAAACCCCTTTCCCCGGGCCCTTTTTGACGTGGTGGGTGAAAAAATCCACTCCAGAGCATATAATTCCCCCAGAACACCCTTAAAACTCCCGGGTGCTCCAGTTGACCTCCGGGAAAGGGTTTCCCCCAGGGAGGACCTACGTTCACCCTTTCTCCCCCGCAACGCATCCCCGAAATGGGGCCTTTTGCTCTTTTTTGGCCCTCATCCCCGGGGCTCGGAAACTTCCTTTTGGGAAACCCGGGGTTTTTTGGTGGCCCAGAAGGGTCGTCAAGGGGTGTCAAGCATTTCGTTTTAGGGCCTGTTAACTCCTTGCCCCAACAAAAAACGCCCTCGTCACAAGCCGGGAGGGCTTACTACACCCACTACCCATTCCGGCAGACCAAAACCCTTGGGCCAACAAATTTCGATGGACCTTTTTAAAAACCCATTCTCCCTCCTTCGGCTGGGGAAAAACCGTCATTTGGGGGGACACTTGGGGGTTCTCCAAGATTTCGCATTTTCGTCCCTCTTTCCCGGGGCTGCCAACGGGCCCCCCGTCTGGGGAACCTATTTTTCCCGCATGTGTTTTCCCCCCGCAGGGCTTTCCCCAGCAATCTCTCGGATCGGGGGTCCAGTTTTTTTTCCAAGTTCTGGCGTGCCCCGTGTTTCCCCAAAACCCCGGTGAAAAATCGACTTTTCGTTTTGCATTCCACCCCCCAGGACGAATTGGGCCCGTTTGGGGAAAAGTAAAAACCAGGTCCCTTGGGGGGTTATCTACGCCCCCTTCTTTCTGCACCCAAAAAACGATTGGTTTTCCAACTTTTTTGCCATGGGCGGTTCCGTACAACTCCCGAGGGCTCAGAATGGGAGGGGTCTCCCCTTCTACATTGTAAATGTCCCGGGATCCCCGCCCACCCCCCCCTGTCAAACTCCCCCCGAGGGTTTTCCCCGGGGGGGACGCACTGGGTTTTAGGGACATAAAAACCAACTGGGGCCCCGAACCCCCCAATTTTTTTCTCCCCCGCTTCCCCACCCCAAAAAAAAACCCAACCGACAAAGGAAGAAGTCCTTCCTCCTGCTTTTCCCCAAGGGTTTACAAAGGGGGGGGTTCGGGCCAAATATTCCCGTCCCTTTTAAAATGCCCTCCTACAAAAATTGGGGGCCCGGCCCTTCCTGGGAAACCCTTTCGAGGTTATCAAATCACCAAATTAAATCCAGTTTTTTACAAAAAAATCCGGCTTTTCCCCCCCCATGAGAATTCCTAACTCTTTCCACATCTCTCTACTAAAACCCCCCGGTTCTTTAAACCCTTTTTTCCCGAATCTATCCCTCCTCCACCCCTACTGAAAGCTTTCCAAAGGGGCTTTGGGAAATTCCCAAAAGGGGAAACCGCAAAGAGGGAAAAATTGGGGGGAAACAAATACCCTTTTTGGTAACTGGAAGGGGTTTTTGGGCCTGAAAGAGGTCTTGGGGGCCCAGAGAAAAAATATCCTGAACCGAAAACTCATCCAGAATTTCTTCTTCCCCTAAGAGAGGGGGGGCCCAAGGGGGGGAGGGCCCAAGGGGGGGGGGGTTGGGCCCCGGACGGGCCCCTTTCGACCTCTGTGGGCGGGTTCCCCAGGGGGCGTCCCGTGGGTGCGGCGCCAGCGAAGGGCCCCGTCCCGCACGTCGGGGTTTGGGGGGGCCCTCCCCCCCCTTTCCCCCAGCCCCCCCGGCACCCGACTTATCCCGGGCCGCGCTCTCTGCTCATTTTAAACCCATTTTCCCCACCGTGGGGCCCGCCCCCTAGGGCCCCGGGGGCGGGCCCGGCTGTTTGAAAAATTTTAAAGGGGGGAATGCGCTGGTTTAAAGAGGGTAATTTCCGGCACTTTCTTTTCCCATTTAGGTCTGGGGCCCCCTTTCCCGCCACCCTCGCCGGATCCCTTTTGTTTTTTTTACCCTCGAGAAAAGCGTTTCCCTAGGGGCTAGTCCTTTTTCCCTTTCTCGTGTACCCTTTCCCCTTTTCTACGTTTAAACGACCACGTAAACTTGCCCGCCTGCCCGACCGTCGCCTGTCCCCGGTTTTTCGAACCAAAGCCGCCTGTCCCCGACCTTCCCTGTCCCCGGGCCACCCACTTGCCTGACAATCTGTACTACGCTCCCTTTGGCCGGCCCCCCCCCCCCCCGTTTTCAAAGGGAATTCCCGCCTTGGTAACACCTGTTAAAAACTCCCGCCGCAGCAAGTCCACCCCTTTGCGGCGGGCTCTGGTGAATACCGGGACCTACTTTGATTCTGTTCCCGCCCCCTGCTTCCACCACGCCTGCGGTGGTCCAGCGGATTTCCCCTACCCCGGGCCGTTACATAGGGAAAGGTAAATAAAGATGATCACCAAATACATTGCTATTCTGATTTTGCTTCCTTTAGAGCTAAAGCTTTTCTAGTTAGCGACCACCTCTTTTCTCTAGAAGTCTTGGCCGAGATGGTGATGTTGCTTGCTGCTGTGTTTTATCAGCAGAAGACTGACAGACTGCAACCAGTTAGAGCTTTGTAGTCTTCTGCTATGCTGTTTGGACACCTCCATCACGATAGTCCCTCTAATCCCTCAGCTAGGAACGAAAAGGCTAAAATGCCAGACCGAGGGGAAACCCCCAATGCAAACCGGGAAAGGGGGAGCCCAAAGTGCTGTAAAGAGCAGCTTGTGAAACAGCAGGTGAGAACCCCCCTTTAGCTGTGTTACATGCCCAACAATAGCATTTTTTTTTAGTTTTTTTGCATGGGGGGTTTTTCTGAATGCAAGTGGATTTGTAATTAACTTCAGTTACTTTACACTAAAGTAAATTACAAGACTACCAGCATTCAACAAAAAGCACATGCAGTAAACCCAGTCTTAATCTCTACGATTAACATATGTCAGTTAAACTTGGATTTTTTTTTCTTATTTATTTTTGCACTAAAGAGGAAAATGGGCACAAGCTGTGCACTCTGAGTTATTATTTATGGGGTTCACTTTTATAAGAAAGTTTTGAAGACCTTATTACTCTAGTTTTTAATATATAGCACAGAATTGTTAAAATTTAGTATATGGATTTTTCCATTTTTAACTGTTAATTATTAGCATAAATTTGAAGACACATAAATCAAAGCAGATGCATCTTTTCATTTGTACTTTATTTGTTATTTAACTTTTTTTTGCAGTTTACGAAAAAGATACATACCGTCTCCTAAAACTGTGAAGCAGGTCAATGGGTCTCTTCCATCGCGAGTTTTTTTTTAAGAAAACCTACCCCCGTTGTAGCAAAGACTTTCCCACTTCCAATGGTCACCCCTTTACCCTCTCTTTCCTGCCATTAATTCAGTACTGCTGCATCATAGATGAAGGCATCCAACTTTCTGTAGAAAACCAAAACAAAAATCAAGATAACTTCAGGCAATACTAGACACTAAAAAAATAAATGAGGAAAGTGGAAGAAAGAGGAGAGAAGTTAAGAAATATCACTACGCACAGCCAAACAGCCACATTATAGAGGCATAAATTACAATGAGTGTCTTACCATTTCACATTTGTTAGCACTCATTTTAATAAGATGTGGAAACTGAAGGGTTTGCAGAGACTAAGGTTAAGGTACAGAGAGCAGGATGTAAGACACTCATTTATCTTAAAGTACCACTTGTTTTTGTTTTTTCTTTAGTTCATTAGAAATTGCTCCTAGGTGCAGAGCAGCGCCAGTAATTTTGCTTAACTGCAGCTGAATACAGGATTTCTCACTGCTGCCACTGGGTCATGTGACCTGCACTCTGAGTTGCTGAAACACACTGTGTGGTTGTGTGAGCCGGAAGTTAATCTCTATATGAATTCCTATGGTAGGTTTAAAGCCAGTCTCATAGGAATGCATAGAGAGAAAGACTTCCTGTTCGCATCAAAAGCACAGTGTCTTTCAGCCAAAAATAACCTAAGAGAGGCTGTCGCATCAGTCAGAAATCCTCTAGTCAGCTGCAGGTAAGCAAAATTAATGGCACCACAGTGCACCTAATAGCAATTTATAATGAACTAAGGGTGCTTTTTTGATGCATTTTTTAAACGCGTGTTTTGTGCAGGGAGGCACAACAATTAATGCTGTACATTGCTGCACAAAATCGCGGTAAAATCAAAAATGCCATGTGTGAAAGCACCCTAAGCAAGAAAAAAAAAAACCCAGAGTGGTCATTAAAAGCTGAACTTGATGAACATTTGTCTTTTTCTAACATAAGTAATTCTACAACAGCATAAGTACATAGATTGTTTTCACTGTAACAAACTAGATTCACATTTCTAAAATAGTTCTCACCCAGATTTCAAACTGGCAAGTGCATCTTCCACTGATCGCTGGTTGTATCTCACCATGTAACTGTGCATGTCAGGATAGTTGGTGCGGATGTTACGCTCAGTGCTTCCATTTGGGACAGTGCCAAATCGAAAAGGTGGGTAATGCTCTTGAGGTTTCTGGAACTGTAGACATAGAATATATAATAAGTCTGTTAAATATAAAGCAACCAGTTAGGGCCCGTTTACACGGCAATGGACAAATACCGGTTGGTTTATCCGACCGGTATTTGTCCGGTTTGTGTCCCCACAGCTCCCCACACTGTCCCCACAGCAGCAGGGGGGACGGCTTTTCTCCATGATGAGCAGAGAAAAGTCCTCCCCCTTCCCATTCACATGCACGTATTCCGTCCGGAAACTGGACGTAGGAATGTGCAAGCACAATGTTTTTCGGGCGGCTGCACAGGTTTTCCATAGTAGCCCATTGTGCTCATTTCTGGCCTGTTTCTCAGACGGTCTGCAAAACCGCAAACTGTTTGAAAAATCGTCCACAAACCCTTTCCGTGGGGACATGCCCTTAGGGCCCAGCTCACATCTGCATTTGAGGTTCCATTTGGAGTCTCCGCAGCATAGGTGGCACCGGATCCATTTCATGATAGATAACAACAATGTCTGACAGATCTCATTGATTACGATGGGGTCCTGCCAGGTTTCCATCATATTAATGGTAAAAAATAGTACTGCATGCTGCACTATTTTTCCTGGCATTTTTTACGGAAACTGTGTCGGAGATGTGAATCTAGCCTAACATGTTGAGGTCTATTGGGATTTTCAGATGTGGGGTTAGAGTGGCCCTTATCAATACTAAGCGATGTGATTGGGTGGGTTAGTTTATGGCATTGAAGATCAACCAGTTGGAGCTGCTGATAATGCTGTAGATGCCAGAACTATATGAGGGACTCTCTTTAGCACATTTTTAGACATTCATTATGTGACTAGTGCCCAGTTTCCCTATCATTTCATTTACTGACTTCTTGTTGCTTTACTTTCTTTTCCATCTGGGCTCACAATCTAATTTCCTTAGGCACAAACACACACTATTATTGGTAATCTTTTGTACAACTGTCTGAAGGGAAATGGGCAAATGATGTCTTAAATAGAAATGTTAACCATGCTGAACTACAGTAGTGAAGATGGGGGGACAGTTTTGGAACCTTTGCCCTTGACAAACCATTTTTTCCTGCCCTTTTTTATGCTCGTGCATTAACAGTAAAAATTACTTTGAAACACATGGTAACTAGTAAACCATCTTTTTTATGCATACATTATGTTTTTCTTGAAACACCAGTATGCTAAAATTACAGTGATCTCTGGGGCACTTTGTTTACTAACGCCTTAAAAAACTAAAACCATGGAACCGATTTCATCTATAATTTCACATTCCCATACACAATCTGCACGTTGCTGTATCAGTGTTCACGATCCTGCAGCAGCAGGCAAGATAATAGCAATCTGTACAGGCCTGACAATTAACAAAACGTGTTAATGAGAGTTACCAACATATGGAGAAGTTGGGTTCTTCACCCTCCAGGAACGTTCAACTGTCCTTTTATTCCATCTGTGTTTCGTTGTCTCCTTCATTTAAGCTCCTTCACTTTATGGGGGGTATTCTTTGTGTTGCAATCTATGTTTACCCTGTATATGTTTGGTTCTGCCTCTTGTCCGATTACCCTTCATTGCACCAATGTTTTAATTTACAGAAAATAAATGTTAATCTTTATTCATCATTAGATATGTTGCAAAAGCAACAGGAATATGAAAATCACAGCTGTATACAGGGTCAGAGAATCAGAGTAAAAGTTAAAAAGCGGTATTCCCATCTGATTGTTTAGCTTTAAAGGGGTTTAGCCCATAAATAGTAAAAATTGACGGGAAGCTTGCAAATAAATTTAACATTTTCACCATCATCATTATTAAATTCATGCTGTGTTTTGTTTAGCTGCTTCTTTAGTATCTATTGTTACAGCTCGTTCAGGGGATACGACCAGGGCTTTGAGACTCCTCAAGTCCGGTCAGAATGCTCGACATCACTCTCCTCTTCAGCAGCTACTGATGTTCAAACCCCGTGCTGTCATTTCTCCGTCTTTGTGCTTCTTAGTAATTAGCAACAGGGGCAGATAAAAAAAAAAAGAAACCTCATCAGGTCTTGCATTGATAAAGAGAAAAAAAATTCCAAGTTTTTTTCCTGGGGACTTAACCTAGGACCCTTATGATGTGAGGCAAAAACTTTACCTCTGAGTTACAATGTAGCTGCCCACAATGCTATACATAAACAAAAATTTTTTTTGACTAAGGATGGTGTGCCTCTAGACCCCTATCAATTAAAAAATCAACACCCCCCCCTTCTGACACAAGAGAAAAGAGCGGGTCAGGGGGGTATAAATGAGATGGGGCGAAAGCCCTTTTTAAATGTGGGAAAAGGGTTTAAAGGGGTTTTTATTGGGGGTTTTGCAGACTTGGCTTCTCTATCTGTTTAAACTTCAAATCTTGGGAGAGTCTCTTCTCCATGGGTGTGTCTCTCCCCCAGGACGCGAGTCTCCCCTCACTAAAGATTTATAATCATTCGTGTGAAGCAGGGAAAGGACAGGCCCACTCTACACCCTTCGAGTTTTAAAGGGCTGAAGCTCTCATGTTTTGTGTTGCACCAGCCCCTTGTAACCAAGCCCCTTATTCTGTAACCAATCCGTAATGGTGTAATAGTCTTCACACAGCCTGAACTGATGAACACTGTGAGGAATGCACACTCCCCCCCTTTCCCTCCTTTTAAAAGGCAGGGGGTGGAGCGGGACTGTAAAAGGGCGGGTTTGATGGGTGGGGAACAACTTTTGTATGTGGGGAGGGGGAAATCAGCTAGATATCAGTGATTCCAAGACATTCACCTTAAAACTTGGAGATAAAAGTAAGAGCCGCAGCCACCCCGGCATTAGTTTCCTTTTGATTTACACACTCAGGGGGGGAGAAAGCGCAGATGCAGGAAAGCCAACAAAACACAGGGGGCTTTTCCCCTCTGGGAAGGGCTAAATTACTTTAAAATCGCCAATAAAAAAAAAAGGGTCCGTACCCCTCACGCGCAGAAATAGCTAAACACAGAAAAGCTCATATCTGCTAACTAAGTGACTTAGGTAATGCAAACCTTGCAAAAGTGCTTATTTTTACTGTCCCCTTCATTTGGAAAATTTTTTTGTAGTGGGGAAAAACCCCTTTAAAAACTAACACATTTGTTCTATTTTGTTTTATTCAAATGATTAGGCGTTCTTTTTCTTTTCTTTTTCGGAGGGTTTTTTACTTTTCCCGATCCCCTTTCTGCTCTGGGAGTGTTGTTCCCATTTCTGCTGGTTTATCAGCAAAATAGAGTTTGGTTTCTCAGTTTTAATTCATCTTTTACTGAGAAAAAATTTTAAAACCCTTTAGTTACTGCCCCAGGGGGGCAGCCTTGAAATTTTCCCCTGTCAGGCCCGGGCAGAGAACATTTATGTATAATTACATCAAAAGCAACAAAGTCACTTAGCCGCTGAGGCCTGGTTCGAAAATGCATCAGAGGTTTTGATCAGACCCTTTGTAGCTGAGGGGGGTTTCCGGGGGGTCTATTAAATACGGACTCTAAAAGGCGCCAATCAAACCCCAAATTAAATTTTCAATGTTTTTTTTTCGGGTTTTTTGTTAAAATTTTTAAACAAAAAAAATTTTACTGCACAAATATTTTTAAAAAATTTTTGGGACAGAAACTGTCCCGGGGCTCTAAATGGAACCTCTGTGCAAGGGAAAAAAAAAGGGTTTTCAGGTATGTAAGTTTTTCTTTCTCATTTTTATGACAAATACAGCTCTGAAAGCTCACGTTTATAGCCAGACCTCCTGCTTGCATGGTGTCATTGTTTTTCACAATCTCTCTATCAGTAGTAGCCCCATCACAAGCTCAGCTATGAACAGATATCAGAAGAGCTGAAATGTCAGTCACTGTTGTAGACCCGCCCATAGCATGCTCAGGAAGTGGGAGTCTAAAGAGGCTGTGAAGAGTGAAAGCAGCTAGACAACCTCTTTAATATTCAAGGGTGTTTGATAGTACCTCTGGATAATGTACTAGGAATGTTTACTTCATGGCAATGTTATTGTACCTAACATGAATATGTACGTAAATACTTAGGACCTGTCCTGAGCACTCAATAGCACTGCCTGGGAGCTATGGATGCAAATCATTCTATGGACAATGTGTGCAACATTTATCTGGGCACTGCAATGTCTATCTAGGCACTGCATAATTCAATTTATAGACAAATCCTGTTGTAATATTAGACAGTTATATGTGTTAGAGTTAAAGCCTGTGGGACAAATTTGGCCTGCATTCATTTTATGTGCCCTTGAGGGATTTCATACAGCAAGCAGGGATGGCCATGGTCTGGATGCAAAAAGACCAACTCTTAACTTTCCCCAGTGGATGCAGCCAGAGGATAACTATTATAATGGACATCACGTGGGCACTGGACGATGGGGAGGCGATTGGCTATGTCTCGGGCCCCTTACCTTGCCTGCCCACTAGGGGGAGCCAGGATTGGGAGCGGGCTCTGGTGCTGAGCTGGCTCCATTGACAGAGGGGCCGGCACCTGTCAATCGCAGCTGCCACCTTCATAGTGCAGCGAGGGGGCCGAGGTAGCAGTTTTACCTTCGCCCCCCCCCCCCCACCTCCCTGCTCCCTCCCTCCGCACAGCACCAACGGGGGTCAGGGAGGGAGCAGGGGCAGCAGTTTGTAGTGTGCAGAGGAGGTTATACACTCCTCTCAGAGAGTAACTGGTGCAGGAGGAGAGAGTGTAACTGGTGCAGGGGACAGAGAGTAACTGGTGCAGGGGAGAGAGAGTAACTGGTGCAGGGGGACAGAGAGTAACTGGTGCAGGGGACGAGAGTAACTGGTGCAGGGGACAGAGAGTAATGGTGCATTGCAGGGGGACAGAGTGTAATGGTGCAGGGGATGAGAGTGTAAACATGGTGCAGGGGACAGAAGTCAACTGGTGCCGGGGACAGAGAGTGTAACTGGTGCAGGGGAGAGAATGTAACTGTGCAGCGGGACAGTGAGTAACTGGTGCAGGGGACAGAGTGGCATGCAGGGAAAGTGTTGTAAACTCGTGCAGTGGACAGTGTGTAACTTGTGCAAGGGGGTGAGAGTGTAAACTGGTGCACGGGGACCAGAGTGTATAATGGTGCCAGGGGAGAGAATGTAACTGGTGCAGGGGAGAGAATGTAACTGGTGCAGGGGAGAGAATGTAACTGGTGCAGGGGACAGAGTGTAACTGGTGCCGGTGACAGAGTGGTGCAGGGGACAGTGCGTAACTGGTGCAGGGGACAGTGTGTAACTTGTGCAGGGGACAGTGTGTAACTGGTGCAGGGGATGAAGTGTAACTGGTGCAGGGGGCGGAGTGTAACTGGTGCAGGGGACAGAGTAATAAACTGCGTGCATGGGAGCCGAATGTGTAACTGGTCGCTGGGAGAGAATGTAAGCTGGTGCAGGGGACAGAGTGTAATGGTGCAGGGGACAGAGAGTAACTGGTGCAGGGGACAGAGGTAGTAACGGGTGCAGTGGAGAGATTGTAACTGAGGTGCAGGGGACAGAGTTGTATCAGCTGCAGGGGACAGAGTGTAACTGGTGCAGGGGCCAGAGCGTAACTGGTGCAGGGGGACAGAGTGTAACTGGTGAAGGGGACAGAGAGTAACTGGTGCAGGGGGACAGAGTGTAACTGGGGCAGGGGATGAGAATGTAATGGTGCAGGGACAGAGTTTAACTGTGCAGGGGAGGAAGAGTGTAAATGGTGGCAGGGGACATGAGTCGTAAACTGGTTGCAGGAGACAGAGAGTATGTGGTGAAGGGGAACGCAGGAGAGTAACTGGTGCAGGGGACAGAGTGTAACTGGTGCAGGGGAAAGAGAGTAACTGTTGCAGGGGGACAGAGAGTAACTGGTGCAGGGGACAGAGAGATATGGTGCAGGGGACAGAGTGTAACTGGTGCAGGGGGAAAGAGAGTAAACTGTTGCAGTGGGACAGAGAGTAAACTGGTGCAGGGACAGAGCATGTAATCGGTGCAGAGGGAGAGATAGTATCTGGTTGCAGGGACAGAGTGTTGTAATGGTGCAGGGGAGAGTGTAACTGGTGCAGGGGGAAATAGTAACTGGTGCAAGGGGACAGAGTTGTAACTGTGCAGGGGAAAGGAGAGTAACTGTTGTCAGGGGGACAGAGAGTAACTCGAGTGCAGGAAAGAGTGTATAACTGGTGCAGGGTGAGAGAGTAACTGGTGCAGGGACAGAGTGTAACTGGTGCAGAGGGAGAGAGTAACTGGTGCAGGGACAGAGTGTAACTGGTGCAGGGGGAGAGTGTAACTGGTGCAGGGGACAGAGTGTAACTGGTGCAGGGGACAGAGTGTAACTGGTGCAGGGGGCGGAGTGTAACTGGTGCAGGGGACAGAGTGTAACTGGTGCAGGGGAGAGAATGTAACTGGTGCAGGGACAGAGTGTAACTGGTGCAGGGGGACAGAGTGTAACTGGTGCAGGAGACAGAGAGTAAGTGGTGCAGGGGACAGAATGTAACTGGTGCAGGGGACAGAGTGTAACTGGTGCAGGGGAAAGAGAGTAACTGGTGCAGGGGGACAGAGAGTAACTGGTGCAGGGACAGAGTGTAACTGGTGCAGGGACAGAGTGTAACTGGTGCAGGGGGAGAGTGTAACCGGTGCAGGGGACAGAGTTGTAACTGGTGCAGGGGACAGAGAGTAACTGGTGCAGGGGACAGAGTGTAAATGGATGAGGGGACAGAGTGTAACTGGTGCAGGGACAGAGTGTAACTGGTGCAGGGGACAGAGTGTAACTGGTGCAGGGGACAGAGAGAACCTGGTGCAGGGGGACAGAGTATAACTGGTGCAGGGGACAGAGAGAAACTGGTGCAGGGGGAGAGTGTGTATCTGGGTGCAGGGGAAAGAGAGTAACTGGTGCAGGGGGTCAGAGTGTAACTGGTGCAGGGGGACAGAGAGTAACTGGTGCAGGGGGACAGAGTGTAAATGGTGAAGGGGACAGAGAGTAAATCTGGTGCAGGGGAAGAGAGTGTAAACATGCTGCAGGGGACAGAGTGTAACCGGTGCCGGGGGACAGAGAGTAGCTGGTGCAGGGGGACATTATGTAACTGGTGCATGGCGGAAAGATAGTAAAATGGTGCAAGGGACAGAGTGTATACTGCTGCAGGGGAAGTTGTAACTGGTGCAGGGGGACAGAGAGTAACTGGTGCAGGGGGACAGAGAGTAACTGGTGCAGGGGGACAGAGAGTAACTGGTGCAGGGGACAGAGAGTAACTGGTGCAGGGGACAGAGAGTAACTGGTGCAGGGGGACAGAGAGTAACTGGTGCAGGGGGACAGAGTGTAACTGGTGCAGGGGGCAAGGAGTGGAACTGAGTGCGGGGACAGAGTGTAATATGGTGCGGGGTAGAGTGTAATCTGGTGCTGGGACAGAGTGTAACTGGTGCAGGGGACAGGAGGTAACTGGATCGCGGAGTGCAGGGGACAGGAGTGTAACTGGTGCAGGGGGACAGTGTGTAAATGGTGCAGGGGGGACAGTGGAGTAACTCTGGTGCAGGGGGACAGAGAGAAACTGGTGCAGGGGGACAGAGAGTAACTGTGCAGGGGAAGAAGGGGTGCAGGGGACAGAGTGCAACTGGTGCAGGGGGACGAGAATAAACTGGTGCACAGGGGAGACAGAGTGTAAATGGTATGCAAGGGACAGTGTGGTAAACTGGTTCTGAAGGGGGACAGAGTGTAATGGTGACTGGGGGCAGTGATGTAACTGGTGCTGGGGGTCAGAGAGTGTAACTGGTGCAGGGGAACAGAGAGTGTAACTGGTGCAGGGGTCAGAGTGGTGCAGGGGAAGTGTGTAAATGGTGCAGGGGACAGTGTGTAACTGGGTGCTAGGGGATCAGAAGAGTAACTGGTGCAGGGACTGAGTAGTGCAGGGGAAAGAGAGTATCTCGGTGCAGGGGACAGAGAGTAATGGTGCAGGAAACAGACGCAGTAATTGGTGCAGGGGACATAGAGTAAAAATGGTGCAGGGGACAGGAGTGATGTAACTGGTGCAGGGGAAAGTGGGAGGTATAAACTGGTGCAGGGGACAGAGTAGTGCAGGGGGAATAAGAGCGTAACTGGTTCAGGAAACAGAGGAGTATATGGTGCAAGGGGGACATAGACGAAACATGGTGCAGGGAACAGAGAGTAACTGGTGCAAGGGACAGTATATAACTGGTGCAGGGGACAGTGTGTAACTGGTGCAGGGGACAGAGAGAAAATGGTGCAGGGGACAGAGTAACTGGTGCAGGGGACAGAGTGGTGCAGGGGATAGAATGTATCACTGGTGCAGGGCGAAAGGAGGAGTTACTGTTGCAGGGGACATTGTGTAACTGGTGCAGGCGACAGAGTGTAACTGGTGCAGGGGGGCGATAGTAACTGGTGCAGGGACAGGAATTGTGTAACTGGTGCAGGGACAGAGTTGTTAACTGTGCAGGCGGGAAGAAGAG
Organism: Phyllomedusa bahiana; assembly: GCA_025379985.1. Lineage (NCBI taxonomy): Eukaryota > Metazoa > Chordata > Amphibia > Anura > Hylidae > Phyllomedusa > Phyllomedusa bahiana. Next base: position 118,314 of record JAODAL010001775.1, on the reverse strand, counting down.
TGTAAATGGTGCAGTGGGAGGTGTATCTGGTGCGAGGCGAGAGAGTGTTACTGGCTGCAGGGACAGAGCAGTAAACTCGGTGCAGGGGACAGATTAATAACTGGTGCTGGGCGGATCCAGTCACACAGTTGTAACTGGTGCAGGGGGACAGAGTGTAACTGGTGCAGGGGTCAGATATGTAACTGGTGCTGGGAGCAGAATGTAACTGTTGCAGGGGACAGAGTGCTAATGGTGCCAGGCTACGGGACTCACCCCTCGAAGTGTAAATGCGTGCTCGGGGGAGAGTGTAACTGGTGCAGAGGGAGACGAGTAACTGGTGCAGGACAAGAGAGTAATAACTGGGCAGGGGACAGATATTAACTGTTTGCAGGGGACAGAGTGTAACTGGTGCAGGGTGGACGGGAGAGTAACTGGTCCCGGGGACAGAATGTAACTGGTGCAGGGGGACAGAATGTAACTGTTGCAGGGGCCCGAGTGAAAATTGGTGGGGCCCCCAGATTTGAAAATTGGTGCAGGGGGAGTGTAACTGGTCCCGAGGACAGAATTAATGGTGCAGGGAACGGGGTGAAAACTGGTCCCGGGGACACGAGAGTAACTGGGCAGGGGGAGGTGAAAACTGGTGCAGGGACAGGGGTTTGAAAATGGGCAGGGGGAGGGGGTTTTGGTGCGGGGGACAAAATGTAAATGGTGCGGGGAACAGATTTGTAACTGGTGCGGGGGATAGGGGGAAACTGGTGGGGGGGGAGAGTGTAACGGGTGCGGGGGGACAGAGAGTAACTGGGCGGGGCAGAGGAACTTTTTCCCGGGGGGACAGGGTAACGGTACGGGGCCCAAAAGTGTAACTTGTGCGGGGGACAGAGTAACTGGTGCAGGGGACAGAGTGAAATGGTGCGGGGGGACAGGGGTTTAACTGGTCCCAGGGGACAGTGTGTAACTGGTGAGGGGACAGGAGTAACTGGTGCGGGGGTTGAAGTGTAATGGTGCGGGGGGGGCGGAGTGAAAAGGGTGGGGGGACAGAGGTTTAAATGGTGCAGGGGGAAAATGAAACTGGTGGGGGGAAGAAAATTGAAAAGGGGCCCGGGGACAGGTGAAAAGGGGTGCGGGGAACCCGAGTAGTCCCGGGGAAAGAGAGTAATGGGCGGGGGACAGAGAGTAACTGGTGCAGGGGACAGAGAGAAAATGGTGCAGGGGCCCGGTGTAAGGGTGCGGGGGGACAGGTGTAACTGGGGGGGGGGAAGAAAAGAAAGGGTTGCGGGGGGAACAAAAAGAAAAATGTTGGGGGGGGGGGAGGGCCGGGTGAAAGGGGTGAGGGGAAATTAGTTGGGGGGGGTGCAATTGGCTTTAATTGCCTGGGGCACCCAAAATTTCCTTTGGCCCGGGCCCCTGTGGCTCGGGGTTTTTTTACTGCCCATTTGGGCTATAAATATCTGGGGGAAACCCCAATTTGAACTACTATTAAATTTCCCACCCAAAAGTTTGTATTTTATCCCAATCCCTTTTTAAGGGCAATAAAAATTGGAAAAAAGGGGAGTTTGTCGTTATCTAGTCAAAGTTTTTAAAAAAGAAACATTTTGTTTTATTAAAGTCCCAGAGGGGCCGGGACTGGGGGCGAAACCCAAAGGGGAGGCCCCCAGCCCCGGGCCCCCGGCCGTTGCTCGGGTTAGGGGGGGGGCGGGCCGCCCCAAAAAGTCCGGGGCGGAGCCAGAATACCCACCCCGGGCCCGGGGAACGTTGGCGGTCACAGGGATCAAGCAGTTATGCTTTGCTGACGCGCCTGTTCCCACACTTTCCCCCGAGGTTTTGTCTGGGGCGGTATTGAGGAGCTGCTGGCCGCCAGGAGCGCAGGATGCGCGCGGGTTCCCCGCCTGGCTGGAGCAGCAGGTGGCGGGCGCGCTGGGGGGTACGGGGGCCCGCGGGGGCCTCTATCCCCAGGCGGAGGTGCAGGTTCTGGCGCACGCTAGGCGCGGGACCCGCCCTCCGGAAGGTTGACCCCTGGGGTGACCCCCGGGCCCCGCGTTCGCAGAGGGAGCCCCTCCGGGGACCCCCCCGAGTGGGGCGACGCGCTATCTGGGGGGGTCGCGGTGCCCGGGGGCCCGGGGGAATCCACCTCGGCGGGGGGCCCCAGGGGAGCGCAGCAGGCCCAGCCCAGTACGGGGGGGTGGCCCGGCTGTGGCTCCAGTCCCTGGTTCAGCACGGGGGGTTTCCCCCGGCGATTTTTCCGGTCGGGACCCCCCCAGGGTGCAAACAGGGGGAGGGGGAAGACGGGGGGTTTTTCGAGCGGGGCCCGGTAATTTCCAGGGAGGATCGTGGAGGGGCCGGGTTTCCCCCGGGAGGACTGGTCCCGGGGGGAGCGCTTAATGGGCCCATTCGGGGGGCCCGGGTCGGGGAGTCGGTGACACTGGGTCGTTCAGAGGTCCCCCCATGTGTGCAGGTCGCACGTATGGACTGGGATTCGGATTGTGACGGGGGGCTTTCGAGGACAGGAAGCGTTTGGGACGGGGGGCGCGGCGGGCCCGGGGATCACAGCTCCCGTGCACCGGGTGAGTCAAGTCTTTGTCTTCTTTCTCCCCGGGGCGGGGTCGCAAGCGCTGGGTGGGATTTACCCGTGGGGGGGAAAGGGGGTCCTGGTTTTGCAGGAGCTGGCTTTAGTTTGGGAATTTTTAGCGGGGGTTTTTCCCAGGTTCGGGGGGGACAGGCTCACCATTGTCCTTGGGGGTAGCGCCGGGGAATTTTTTTTTTATTTCCCCCCAAGGGATTAGGGGATTTGGGTAAGGAGCCGGGGCGCGTATGGGGGGGGGGTTTACCGTAACGTTCAAACGGAGCGGGGTAGGGTTGGATGCGTAGTTTGGATGATAGGGCTAGGGGGCGAGGTTCACTTTTTTTGAGGGTCCTTGGGGGTCATCTTAAAAAAGGGGTAAAGGAAAAAAATCGGGCGGGACAATACTCGAATTTTTTTCACTTTTCCCTTTGGGAGAAATTTAATCTGGCGAAGGGAAAAGAGAACGAAGTAAAAAAAGAGGAGGGGGAAAAAGCTGAGGTGCGGTTGATCCCCGCAGACTTTCCAAATTTGGGATGCAGGTTTTTTCAATTTTGGCCAGTGTAATTGGGGAAAAAAAACCCGGAAAATTTTTCCCGGGCGTTTTTTTATTTAATCAAATCGGGAGGCGAAACGAGTTTATGGGGGCCAGGCTTGGCTCCGTTATGACAACAATTTCGTCAGAGGGAAAGCGGTTAGACCTTCCATCCATGGGACCAAAAGGACATCGGTTGGGTTTTTGGGTGATGGCCCCGACACATAGGGCCCACCCCTTTTCGGGGGGGGCCCCGGGGGTGGTTTCTGGGCAGCAGGGGGGTACCGGGTCTTTTGGGACTGTTCCCAGGGGATTTAAATCGGGGTCCGGCAATTCAACGAAACCAATGGGGTTCGGGGGCAAGTTGCCGTTTTTTAAGACGTCTGTGGTGTCTCCCCACTCCCCCCCCCCCCCCCCCCCCCCCCTCCCTGGGGGCGCCTCGGTTTTTGCGAAAGGGGAAAGGGAAAGGGGCAGGTTTTCAGCGGGGGGTGACCCATGGCCTGGCCGTGAGGGGAACCGTACCTAAATGGGTACCCGAATAAAGGGGGCAGGGGAAATTAAAAAAGGGGTTTTGGCTTGGCGGGGTTTTTGGATCCCTCGCCCGCCCCAGAGGTCCCCCATTTCAACAAAAAATTGCGATCGGCCTTTTAAAACCCGGGATGGTAGCAGAAAAAGTTGGAAAAAGAGGTCGCTTTTGGGGCGGGGGGCCCCAATTTGCTTCTTGCCGCACCGGGATTTGGGGGTTGTCCCCTCGGGGGTGGTTCAAAAAAAGAGCCGAACAAATTTAATGATTCTACCTTCCTTTCCCGAAAGGGTTACGGCCCAACGGGGGATTGACCCGGAAACTTTTTTCCGGGGGTTTATACCTCTTTTGATGTGGCACTACGGTGGCTCGGGGAAAAGGGAAGGGGGGGCTCTCATGGCGAAACTGAATTGAGCCCAGTTTTCGCTTTTTTTGCGGTGCATCCAGAAAGTGCCAGCCTGTTGGGGTTAGGGGACGGTCGTTTTTTGTGACCCGGTTTCTCCAGGGTTTTTCGATCTCATGTTTTTTTTTTCGAGGCATTCATTTCCCTTTTTTGGGTGGGTGGTCCCGGGGATGTGTCGGGTTTACATCCTCATCCATTTTGGAGATTTTTTTTGTGCATTGGCCCCAGCGGACCAGAGTTATGGGGGCCCTTTTTTTGGCATCAATGCAAGGGGTAGCGGGGTTTTTGGGGTTCCCCCCCCCGAAAAAACTGAGGGCCCTCCCACCCCATTAATTTTTTAGGGATTCATTTTTGACTGGGTTTTGATGGAATTCCCCTTCCGGGAAAGGGGAAAAGTTAGAGGAAATAGAAGGGAGATTGGCAGGTTGTTGGCCTGAAAGAAGGTTACTTTGCGGGGTTTTGCAGCCCCGCTGGGGAAACGAACTTCGCTTGTGGGAAAAAAATGCCATGGCGGTTTTTTCGCGCGCTTGGGTTCAAGCGAGGGCGGGTTCGGGCCCCCACATCTTTTCAAAAAGAGTGCGGCGGGTATAAAAGGGGGATTTGAGGGGTGGAGATCCTTTTTGGGGATTTAAGGGAAGGGTCGATCATTTTGGGATAAAGCGGTTGCAACCGGACATGAGGTGTTTCGGATGCCGCAGGAAGGTGGGATTTGGAGCATATTGCAAGGGCATGGGCGCAGGCGTAGCCGGAAAGTTGGGGGGGAATGGGATTGGTGAAAAACTTGGCGCTATTAGAGTTGTTCCCGATAGTTCTAGCGTAGAGTTATGGGGGTCAGCTTTTTTGTAAACAAGAAATCCTTTATTGTGATAACTTGGGGGGGGTCAGGCTATTAACTCGCTTTGGCCCCTTCTCCCCCCTGCTTTCCCCGCTGCGTCGGTTGGGGGCTAAGGTGCCTTTTGAATCCTGGGGGGGTTGGGGTATGCACGTTCCGGGGGTACAGAATGATTTGGCTGAGTCTATCTCGCTTTAACGCGGGTCTTTTGGGAGAGGGGACCGGAGGTGGCGACGGAGGGGTTGGTGTTTCCCGGAGGGGCTATGGACCTGGTTTCAGTCCGCACCCAACTGTTCAGGGCATCGTTTAGCAGGGGGACCTTTGGGGAATCGTCGCAGCTCCCTGGAGGTTGGGGACAGTGGGTGGCGGGGGTGGGCCCCTTGCTTCAGTGGAGAAGAGGGGCCCCGCTCTCTTCAGTTTTTTTTGGGCTGCGGCTAATTGGGTTGGTCGGCCCCCGAAGGTTATGGGTTTTTGGGAGGTTTGGTTTCAAATTTAAGACCCGAGGAAGGGGGGATGTAACCCAAGAAATTTGGGGTTTTTTACAAGCACTGAAGGGTTTTTAGGCGGGGGGCAAAGGGGGGGGATGGCGTAGCCCGGGGTATTCCAGCTGCTGGAGCGGTAGGGGACAATTGGAGGGGTTGCGACCGGGGTTTTTAGGGTTTTTCTTTTCGTCTGGCTTTTTTTCATTGGGCCCTTTTTTGGGCCCAAAACGGATTTGGGGAATTGGTTTTTCCCAAGCAGGACGGGGGCTGGGGGGGGTTTCGGGATGAAGATCTTGGCCCCCCGGGGGGCTTCTTTTAAATTTAATACAGATCAAAAGCGGATCAGCTGGGGGGGGAAAAACACTGCGATTGGGGCGTCGGGGGGTTTCCCCCCCCTGTGCCCTGTTGGTGCCCCCTTGCGGGGAAGGCGCATTAACGGTGGGGGGCAGGGGCCCTTGTTACACATGAGATGGAAAATTTTTGTCCCGGTTTTTCAATTTTTTGCGGTCCCCTTTTGTCGCGTTGGAGGAATTTTGGCATTGGATCCTATCATTTTGCGCCCATTCCTTTTGGATAGGTGCTGCCACGGAAGCGGAGGGTTTGGGGGTTAGATCGGAAGCGGTAAAGAAAAGGCAATGGGATCCGACCTATAAATTTATATTCCCCCGCACTTGATTCAGGGCTCGTCGTAAATGAACCTTTGGGTTTAGGGGGGGGGTAACATGTGGCGGGGTTCTGGAGTTTTTGTGTTTTTTCCTCTTACAGGGGGTCGTTTGATTTGGATCTTCGGGCCCCCCCGTTTGTGCACTGGGGAGCGGAGGGGCGGGCAGCGAGCGAGCGGCCCGGCAACTGGGCACCCGAAGGATGGCGCAGTTCGGTGGGTTGGGAAAGAGGACTTAGTGGAGTCAGGGTTTTGCCCCGAGTTTTTAGCTTTTTCGTTCCCTGGGACCGGGCCCCGGGTATGGTTTTTTTCCCGTTTGGGGGGAAGAAAATTGGGTTCGCCCCATTAGGAGTTGATTTGGGACTGCGATAGACTTTCTCAGGGGTGATCCCTATACCCCGGGGGTGGTGGTTCTGTGGTGACATTTTTGGGCCCGGGTTTTTGCTTTGGGGCAGCGGATTTGGCAAAAGGGGAAAACAAAAGAGCAAGAATTTAAATGAACAGAGCAGTGGCATCCCTTTTTTTCTAGGAGGGGGTTTTTTGGGGACGTCAATAGGGTTTGGAACCCCGGGGTGGGGGGTTTTGGCGGAGAGAAAGGGGTTCACCCTGAACGCCGCGTTTGGATCTTGGTCTTGGGGGCATTACGTGAAGGCCGGAACGGGCCCCTTGGGCTTTGGGGGGCTTCACGATCAAGGAGTATGATCCTAGCTGTGGAGGGTTGGGGGCCTTGGAGCGCTGAAAAAGTTGTGGGGGGATAGGCTCACTTTCTCCCAGTGTTCGGGTGACAGGGGGTGGCAAGGTTTGGGGTCCACAGGGGGACGTCCTTGGGGGCAGGTTTTTGTCGGTTTTTGCCGCCTGAGGTTTTCTGTTGGTGCCCTGAAGCCGGGGGGGAGGCTGGGGGAAAAAGAAGGGTTTTTCGCCAGACTCTGATCCCTTTGGTTTTTTCGTGGCTCCAAGGACCCCAAACCCCAATTGGTTCTTTGGTTGGGCAAATGGGTATTTGGCTATACTCATTTGCAATAAAGTGTTTTTTGTTATATGTTTAATAAAAGGCTGCTGTGGCCATTTTAATCCAACCCAGGTCCGGGGGTTTTTTCTTTTGGGGAAGGGATCTGGGGGGGAGGAGAGATTGGCCAAGGCAGCAAAGGGAAAAGGGATTCCTAGGGGCAAAAACCGGCCGGGCTGGGGGGCGCAGCCCCCAAGGGAGGGCCCCCCCCTCCCCGGCGCGCCGGCCCCGGGGTTCGGGGTTAGGGGGGGGCAGTCGCGCGCCGACTCCCCCCGGGGGGGAGCCATTAATAGCCCACCCCGGGCCCCCGGGAACGTTGCGCGGGCAGAGGACAAGCAGCCACCCCCCCTCCCCATTTTTTGGGAGGTTTGGAGCTTTTAGGGAGGTTTTGATCGAAATGGGCAGCGTGGGTTTAAGGGGGGGTCAATTTTCGCAAAGCGGGGGGTTTTGGGTTTGGAGCGCTGAAAAGTTGTGGGGGGGTCAGGCTCACTTGGGGTCCCAGTGTTGGGGGGGGACAGGGCTGGCGGGTTCGGGCTCCACAGGCAGCGTCCTTGGGAGCAGGTTATTGTACGGTTAGCCGCCTGAGGTGGCTGTTGGGTGCCCTGAAGCGGGGGGTGACGGCTGGGGTAAAAAGAAGGTTGTCGCCAGACTCTGATCCTATGGTTTATCGTGGCTCCAAGGACCTCAGCCCCAAGTTGGTTCTTGGTTTGGGCAAATGGGTATTTGGCTATACTCATTTGCACTATGTGTGTTTATGTTATATGTTTAATAAACGGCTGCGTGGCCATTTTATCCAACCCAGGTCTCGGTGTTTTTCTTGGGAAGGGATCTGGGGGGAGGAGAGATTGGCCAGAGGCAGCAAAGGAATAGGCATTGCCTAGGGTCATGTATATTTTCTTCACTTTGGCTGTTGTTATAAACACTTTGGGCCACATGTATGAAAACTGTCTTGGTCTAAGACTATCCTTGTTGTCCATAGAAACCAATCCGAGTTCCCCTTTCATTTCATATAGTGCTCTGAAAAAAATGAAAAGGGGGCTCTGAATGTTTGCTATGGACAACAAAGAAAGTCTCAGACCCAGGCAGTTTTCATACATGTCCCCCTTTATGATAGTATTTGGCTATATATGTCAAAATAGCATTCAATTTTTAATGTAAAAGTTACTTTTCTTTTTCTATTTCTTGTGCTCACAAGCCAAGCTCACCAGCCAGTATACTTCAGTGCATGGTGGATAAAGTTACATCCTATTTTTAGGGGTATATGGAAGAGCTGAATAACAGTAGTCTATCATTTACAAAACAAAAAATCTACGGGTACAAAGTATAGAGGTGCAGTATCTCACAAAAGTGAGTACACCCTTCACATTTTTGTAAATATTGTATTATATGTTTTCATGGAACAACACTGAAGTTATGACACACTTTCATGCAATGTAAATTAGTCAGTGTGCAGCTTTTATAATAATATAAAATTGGTGTGCCCTCTAAATAACTCAACACACATTTTCCCTCCACAGTGTCATGTGACGTGTTAGTGTTACAAGGTCTCAGGGGTCAATGGGGAGCAGGTGTGTTACATTTGGTGTTATCGCTCTCGCACTCTCTCATATTGGTCACTGGAAGTTCAACATTGCAAAGAACTGTCTGAGGAGCTGACATAAAGAATTGTTGCTCTACATAAAGATGGTCTAGACTATAAGGAGACTGCCAACATCTTTAAACTGAGCTGCAGCACGGTGGACAAAACCATACAGCAGTTTAACAAGACAGGTTCCACTCAGAACAGACCTCGCCATATTCAGCCAAAGAATTTGAGTGCACGTGTTGAGAGTCACATTTAGAAATTGTCTTTTTAATATAGACATATGCGTGCTGTCAGCATTGCTGCAGAGTTTAAATGGATGAGAGGTCAGCCTGTTAGTGCTCAGACCATACATTGCACACTGCATCAAACTGGTCTGCATTGCTGTTGTCCCAGAAGGAAGCCTCTTGCAAAGATGATGCATAAGAAAGCCTGCAAACAGTTTGCCGAAGACTAGGAGACCAAGGACATGGATTACTGGAACCATGTCCTGTGGTCTAATGAGACCAAGTTAAACTTATTTGGTTCAGATGATGTTAAGCATGTTTGGTGGCAAGTGTTTCTTGCTTACAATCAAGCATGGTGGTGGGAGTGTCATGGTTGGGACTGCATGAGTGCTGCCAGCTGTGGGGAACCATGAATGCCAACATGTACTGTGACATACTGAAGCAAAGCATGATCCCCTGCTTTGGGAAACTGGATTGCAGGGCAGTTTTACAACATGATAACAACTCCAAACACACCTCCATGACCACCACTGCCTTGCTTAAGAAAAAGTGCTGGACTGGTCAAGCATGTCTCCAGACCTAAACCCTATTGAGCATCTGTGGGGCATCCTCAAACAGAAGGTGGAGGAACATAAGGTCTCTAACATCCACCAGCTCCGTGATGTCATCATAGAAGAGTGGAAGAGGAGTCCAGTGGCTGCAACCTGTGAAGCTCTAGTGAACTCCATGCCCAAGAGAGTAAAGGCAGTGCCGAAAAATAATGGTGGCCACTGTTATACAAGCTTTACACTGACTACTGACACAACACTATAAACACTTTTTATTTTGTTTTTGCATACAGATTTCATGTGGCAGTTCATCAAATTTCAGCAAGGCCAACATAAGCAATCGGCCAAGCAGAACAAGTGGTCCCAGGCTCCAGATGCCACTACTGTGGCAGAATTGAAATACTTTAGTAATGTCAAACAGTGTGGGAACAATGCAGCCTGATGTTGGGAGATGTGTGGTGAGGTGAGAGGGCAACAGCACAAGAACACAGTTTGCCTTTCCAATAGTACCTGTTAGTGCAGAACTATGAACGCTGGTAAACATCAATAGACATTAGACGGCACACTAAGCCATTGATGAGCAGGCTCAATTACAGTGCTGTTAAGTCCGTGCCTAAAGATCCTATTACCCCAGATCAGCACTGCCTCAACTGTTACTATCCTGCAGCATCCAATGACTTGAAAAGTGAGTGTACACCGTATGTCTGTATAAGTATATACTGTATGGGTGTGTTTATGTGTGCATGCATATGTATATCTATACAAGTGTAGATATATGTATAAATTTGTGCATATATATGTTAATAGAAATGCTATTATTTCTATTAAAGGAGTTTTGCCACGATGTAATGTTGACGTGGGATCCTCCAAAATGGCTATTTAACATACATGCCAACTCTCCCGCTTTTGGCGTGGGGGAAGGGGGGTTCCCGTTAATGGGGGTCCCCCCCACCACCCCTGCAGACAAAGGGGGCACTACCTGACAACAAAGGGGGCAACTACCTGACAACAAAGGGGGCATCTACCTGACAACAAAGGAGGCACTACCTGACAACAAAGGGGGCACTACCTGACAACAAAGGGGGCATCTACCTGGCTACAAAGGGGGCATCTACATGGCTACAATGGGGGCATCAACCTGACAACAAAGGGGGCATCTACCTGATTACAAAGGGGGCATCTACCTGACTACAAAGGGGGCATCTACTTTGCTACAAGGGGGCATCTAATTGGCTACAAGGGGCATCTACCTGCCTGTAAGGGGCACTACCTGGTTATGGGGGGCTACTACCTGGCTATAAGGGCACTACCTGGCTAGAGGGGGCATCTACCTGGCTTTCTTCCAAAGCCGTTATGCAGTTAGGTGGAGTGGGTGTGGCTTTTTTGAAGGGGCGTGGCACACCAACAAGATGGGCGTGTCCATGCAATTTTTTTGCGCAGCGCGCCGCACTCTTCAATCGCCTACTTTTCCACTTTCAAAAGTTGGCAACTATGGTATTTAATCACTTTTCTAAATATATGTGATTACAAAAATTGCAATCTGAGAGAGCTACAGGCTGCCTTACATGCCCTTAGTTACTCAAAAGCTTCTATTGGATAGGACGTGACAAGAGCTGCTGGCCGGGCTTGCGCAGAGCACACTTCTTATCTGATGAAAGGGAGCTGAAGAAGCTTTCATCACTAGTTGTAGTGTGATTATCTGAGTAGATCCCTGATTTATCTGATGACAGAGAACATGAAGAAGCTTTCAAGCTGCTGTGGAGAAAAAGTGTTGTCTTTTGTATACAGAATCCACTAGTTGTAGTTTGATTATTTGAGTGAACATTTCACACGATCCCTTATGCATGGCTCTGTGCTCTGGCTGTCTCTCTCTCTCTTAGCTCAGCGTGGCTTGTTTACATTTGCTTCTTAGCAGATAAGGCATGTCCTGGCAAAACCCCTTTAAGCTTACGGCAATTCTTTGAAAGATGGACCCGACAGGCGCGATCCACACACGCAGTGGCGATCTCTCATGTGAACGCCGTTGCGTGTCCCTCACTGCCGGCAGTGATAAAGTCACTGCTAATTGTTAGATGCATCTCTGGGTCCGTTCTGTAGGCCCCCGATACGCATCTGAAAAGCATATGTTCAAGCGGATGCAAGACGCTGTGTGAACATACCGTAAATAATCGGGTGATGGAGAAAGAACCTTCCCTTAATCTAACCCTTAAGATGCTACCTGTGGTCAGTATTCAGTGTGGTCTCTGAAGGGTTAACTAGCTAGGATAAGACTAATCTCTGATCTCAGCCATTGCAAATAGGTGTCAGCTAGTATCCACTGCATATGAAGCAGGCCCAGCCTCTAAGCAATGCTATATAGTCTCCCCAAATTTCCACTGTAGTACTGATTCTACAAATTTTCAGAGTTGTCAAGCAAATGTGGATGGATTTAGTCCATTCTGCCAAATTTGAATTTGCTGGCAAGAGTGAATTCACACAGTACTGTCATAATGCACTTTTTTGCCGCACTTTTACAAATAATGTCATTAATGTTTCACTATATAAATGATACAGAGCATGGATGATAACCATTGACTGTAGCTTTGCAGACAACCAAGTCATTTACTAAGCTGTTAACATTTGCAGTTTTTGGCCTAAACTGTGCTGCTAAATATCCCAAATATGTTGTTTTGCGTATGACAGAAATGCTAACTTTTCACTTTGCTCATTAAATTTGGAAAGTGATGAGAAATGTAGGTATGGACAATAGATATGTGGTTAACACTATATTTACTACAGGTGAACGTGCCCCCAACTTGTTAAAAACTGTGAGCGACATCTATGAACTTGCCTACACCATTTTTTTTGGTATATGCTGCGGCAAAAATTTGCCGACACACTGTTCTATAGATGTATTAACCAGCATACGGCCAAATTTGGCACAATGTATGCCTTGCGCAACACATTTTAATGTGCCTTCTCTGTGTCTATTTAGAACCAGTGTTCAGGTGCCAAGTTACATAGATGTTGCCCAATGTGTCTTATAAATTTGCTGCAGATCACTCTAACTACCTCCATTACTGAGGTTGTATTCACACTTGCTTTGTTTAGAACGGAATCCATAGAATCGGATCTGTCTTACAATGGATTCCATCAGTGCCTGACAGATCCCCTTGACTTTTCATAGGGTATATCAGGTTGCAATGTGATTTTTGATCAGAGACTTTCTTATTTTTTTTTATGTGGGATTAATAAAGTTTTTACATAAACTATGACTTTGTTTGAATCTATAGGTTTATATACAATTTAATATAATGTTAATTCTCGCTAACTATAAATACCAATTCCATTACAATCATTAGACAGATCATTGTTTCTGCCATGGTTTCCTCTTGGAAAGTTTCTAAGGATCTTTTTTTAATTTCCTCTAGTCTGTTACATAACTCTTGAAATTAATAGTTTATGCGACCATTAACCTTCTTGATTTTTATGTATATTATGGGATGTTCACATCACATTTTTTTCTCTACAATTATCACATACACTGGGAAAAGCCCCAACATAAACCTTAAATAAAAGCTATGGCATCCTCCATAGACCGATATGAAATGTGTTCAGTGGATACTGTGTGAGCTTTTTCATGGCACATCTGTTAAAGTAATGCCATTATAAGCTATGGGTGACAATTCAACTGTTATGCATTTTTTTTTATTAGCTCACCAGGATATATTGGTACATCGTGGCTTCGCTAAAGGGGTTTGGAGCGGGCTCACTCATTGAGTCTGCTTCACGAACAGCAGGTGCTGCTCAGATCTGAGCTGACCATAGGCTATACTGCAGGAAAATTCTGAAAGTTACTGGTCCCAGAAAATGGCAATGTGAAGAAATGTTACATTTTTTTAAATAATAAAACATAATAAAAACTATATAAATTTGGCCATAATCATGTCAACCCACAGAATAAAGATAAGATGTAATTTATTTTGCTCGATAAACTCTGTAATTCCCTCTCCCACCCAAAAAATGTGTGGTTTTCTTTTAGTTCCACCCCAGAAAGATGTATTTTTTGGCTCCCCAATACATAAGTTGTACTATTAAAAGATACAACTCATCCCACACAAAACAAGCACTAATATGGCTATGTTAATAGAAAAATAAAACAGTATAAGGGTGCGTTCACACGGCAAAGCACAAAATCTACTCAATTTTGACCTCAGCAGAACCGTCAATCCCAACCAGTTTTTGGATTTTTGTTTTTTTCAGCAGTCTTTGTTTTTTGAACTGTTTTTGTCACTGAATTTTGTCCAGGTTTTTGAGCAGTTTTTGGATGTTTTTTTTTCAAGCAGAAAAATGTACTGCGTGCCAATGGAGATTTTTTTTTCCAAAAACTAAAAACCTCCCAAAAACCTGGGTAAAAAACTGTTCACCCACTTTCTGCTCGGTGTTCATTGACTTCAATGTTAATTTTCTGTCTGGAAACCGAGCAAAAGAATGAACATGTTTTAAGCTTTTCGGACCGCCGGTGGTGTAAAAAACCATCTGGCAGATAATACGTTCAGTGGGGACTGCTGAACAGATTTTCAATTAGGGCCGGTTCACACGGCTTATTCAAGCCGTAATTGCGGGACTGATTTCGCCTGCAATTCCGGCTTGAATAAAGGGCGGGGCGGGGGTGCAGCTCCCCGGCCCCATAGACTTTCATTACACGGCACGATTCCACCAGGATAATGTGATGCACTTTCTCCCCGCCCAGCGGATTCGCCGAGGGGGGGTAGTGGACGGAATCCATGTCTTATGAGAACTGTGGTTTAAAGTATTCGGGGCGGATTGGATTCGTACTGCAGCGAAAAATACGGGCGCAGTACAGCTAATCAGTGCCGAATAAGCCGGGGAAACGAGCCTTGAGTCAGGGGGAGTGTTGCTTGTGGGTTTTCAGTGGTTTTAAACCGCAAAGCTGAAAAAAAAACCCAATAAACCGGGGCCCGGGGCAACCCAAAAGGGGCATGATCTGAAAGGGGGGAGAGGAAAAAAAAAACAAAATGGGTCGATGATTAAAGGGTTAACATATCTATCATCCATACACTGTAATCGCATCAGTTTAAGGCTATGTTCACCAGCTTAAACTGGGAGTATCTCCCCCCCGTATTTCGCGCCATACTGCGCAAAAATGGGGCGGATACGTCCCAGTCATTACGGTAATCCAAGTTCCATAGAGAACTATGGATTTCGTCTCCCCCCCCCTGTCGGACAATCGGCAAACGGGAAGGGAAGTGACATGTCAATTATTCTCGGCATATACGCGCCGTGAATAATGAATGTCTATGGGGCCGGCGGGCTGCCGGTGCCCCCAGCCTCCCGCCCCCGCTCCCAAGCAAACAGTGTAATTGCGGGCGAAATACGTCCCACAATTACTGCCGTGGGAACCCTGCCTAACAGACACATCATGAAAAGCTACTGAAAAGCTTACTATGTATCTGTTATATGAAGGCATGTCACGGATCCTCTTTTTCGCAGTATACGGACATATACCAGCCAGTAAGCTATGGAGACATGTGCCATGAATTCCAGGAGCTATACCAACATACACACTGTAACTGAGGCCACCTCTAATGTTTCCAAACTTAAGAAGCCCAATTTTACAGCTTGTTATTATAACAGGGCCCTCGCACCCCATTTATTCAGTGATTTGTCCGCCAATAAAAATTGTGGGCTTTAATTATAAAAATGGTCTAGCAGTAAGACGCCCACAACAACCAATCAGAGCTCAGCTTTCATTGTTCCAGAGCATATGAGCTAGCTGATTTTAGGGGTTTTTCTTTTGGGTAACAAATTGAGGTTTGTTAAAACCAAAAAGGGGGGCGTGTGGTTTTCGCCCCCCTTTTCCCAAAAATGCCGGGATAACAGTGCTAAGTAGAGGACGAAAAGGCAAAACAAAAACTTTCAAGCCGTTTCGTTCGGGTTCCATTAAGGAGAGATTTCCCTTCCTGACTACCCGAGCCCCCACACGCCACCCAGTTTCTCTACTTGCACTGAAGAGGGACAAAAACCCCGAAACAGCTTTTGTTTTGGGGGAGAGATACTGTTTGGCTAAAAAATTTTTTTTGCTTTTTAAAAGGACTCGGGGTCAAAAGCAAATGAGGTTTTTGTTACAACCAACAGAGGGCGCTGGGGGCTTCTCACCCCTTTCCCCCTTTAATGCCGGGTATGGGGTAAAAAGACAGTCTTACTGCTAGACAGTCTTTATACATAAGGCCTTGTGCTCCTATCTTTGTCCTACTTATCCTGATTTTGTAGTGTTGAGTCTGAAAACTGAGCTGCATTTTAAAAGGAGACTTATAAAGGACTTGTAGAAGGGACAATATTATATCTGAGCCCTTTTATGTGTTTTTCGAACATTTGTTTTGCTTTCGCAGCTGTTCTTCTTGTTGTTTCGAATTCAATTTACACAGTATTAGCAAACCATTACTGTGGCCTCGGCATATAAGTTTACATTTATCAACATTACATTTGTCCGCAATTCACTTGCACATACTGACAGTTTAGCAAGGTCTTTCTATAATATTTCAGTATCTAATTCTTTTGCAAACTGCTATAAGAACATCAATAGCATTGAGCTCAGTATTTACCGCCTTGTAAATATAAGACAGATTTCCAAATCTGCTTCTCTTCACATAGCCATAGAGTTAAATCTTAAAGTTATAGATGTCTGCAGGGTCGGGACGATGGATAGGCGAAAGTAGGCGACCACCTAGGGCACTACTTCATTCCAGGTAGGAAAGGGGGTGCTTGGAGGCATGGAGAGGGCTGCATAATCCCATTGGGGCGCTATATGCCTTATTTACCTAGGGCACTAGAATACCTTGTCCTAATACTGGATGCAGTCATTCGAGGTGGAGCTTAAAGGGGTTGTCCTACCAATTACCATCACCTAAGCACTGGTCAGACCCCCGTTTTAAAGATAATTGGAACCCTGAATTATTGACAAGATCACTATTCGCATGTTTGCTCTGGGGACTTTCAAAAATATCCAAATACAGCAATAGCCTCTATCAGTCCCATAGTCAGTGAATGGAGTGGAAGGGCACACATGTGACCACTCCATTTAGAATGGGAATTCAGGGCCACCTTTCTCGTGATCAGTGTGGCCCCAGCTGTCACCAGTCATACATTTATCACCTGTCCTGTGGATAGATGATAAATGTTATTGGTGGGATAACCCCTTAAATGGAACTAGACTTATTGTTTATGTTGTTATTTTTTTTAAAGAGGTTATCTCAACCATGTGTTTCACAGAACGACAGACAGGCAGACTCACACTTCATGTTCTGACTGTGGGTGGATCTATAGCAGTGAATGACATATCAGCTTTGCTATTCCTTGCTGATCCTGGTAGAGGAATATTGATAAAATAAGAGTGTAAACAGCAAGGCAGAGGCTAAAGGGCTCTAAAGGGTTAGTAACTTAGATAAACAAGCTCCTGTTTTACTGATAAGGCACAGCAGCGAGTAAAGTCACCATGGTTGAACAAGAAGGTTGAAACAATGAGAGCAGAGAGATGGTAGGTGACCTGGGGAAGTTTGTGTAAGCAAGCAGGAGATAAGAACTGCTTTATCTCTAAAGCCAACCAAAATTGAACAGTAATATATTTGGTCATAATATTTATCTACCTGTCCCTAAATGCTTAAAGTTAATCAATGTGTTAAGAAAAGCCCTTTAAATGCTTATACAGGGAGTTCCTCCTAGTGGTGGATTTAGGAAGACAAAATTTAACAGTATAGACGGGTGATACAATTAATCAGCAGAGAATTGTGCACTTTTAGATAACAAAACGAAGCTATTTGATGACTTTAAAATTGGAGCAGCATGGGCTAAAGTAAAGTAATAAGCAGTCTCTTTAACAAGAAGAGAACAAGATGCCACTCACCTTCCTGTCACTCAAGCCCGACACTGTGTCTATGTATTGTTCCTGAATCATAAATGCGGCAAGATTGGCCGTGTAACTAGCCAGGAATATTACAGCAAAGAATGCCCAGACCAGCACCATGATCTTGCTGGTGGTTCCTCGTGGATTCTGGATAGGGACTGAATTATTAAACACCAGTGCCCACAGCAGCCATAAGGACTTTCCGACAGTGAAACTTGGACCTCCTAAACCTGAGGAGACAAGTAAAAATGTTATCTTTCATTCCCTTTCATTCCCATCTATCTCTTATCATTTTCTCACATCAGTTCCTGTCCTTTGCAGCACATTAGAATAATTGATCTGTGCAGCTATCATTACTCACACCAGTGATCTATCCCTTCAATGCCTTTAACTTACAACCAAATATAAATATATATAATCTCACAATAATACTATTACTTGTATGTCATGTAATATCCGGCTTGAAGAATTGCATGCCTGAAATTCTTATTTTCAGAAGGACTATCTTGGGAAACAGTGAGAATTGTAGTCCTCAGTGTATTCAAATGAAGCTCAGTGACTGTTCAACTAAGTCTAGATTTGATTATTCATAATTTTATACAGCTATATATACTATACTTGAGAGGCCTTGAACATAAGAAACATTTGACTGAAAATTGCCTTATTTTGGAGTGGAAATTACCATCTTGAAAACTACTAAGTGCGCTACTGATTAATCCCACCTTTTTCTACTGAATGTACACAAGTGTCATCTATATAAGACACCCATTCACTTCTTCTTAGCAGGTCTTCCCACTCTTGCTACTCCATAAAGAGTTCTTAAACTCAATTAACATCAGGTCTTGTTCCATTATGCTGTACATGATCTCTCTGAAACCGTATTTAGTTTGAAAGCCAAATTAGGATATAAAAAGACAGTGCGGAGGCACTTTAGGAAAGAAGGAGAAAAAAAGACTGCTCCTTTCTCATACAAAATAATTTACACTTATGATCCGACCCTTATGTGTGCCATTTATGTGTCCTACCCAACATTTTCTGTTGCTTTTTTAAAAATTATTTTACAATATTCTAGAATAAACATTCATTTTTAAAAATTGTTTTTCTCTCACGTTTTCCATTATTCAGATCTTGATCATATCCCATTGGGCTAAAATACTCAAAGATGAATACGGTGACTGCAACAACAGATAGACACATGACAAACATCATCATCCAGACTGCTGGGCTGTATGGTTCTGTAGGGAAAAGAAAATGTGAGAATTAGATGAACTTTATGGCTAGTTCACCATTCAAAATACAAAAGCGACCAAATAAGTAAAGATCCTAGTGAAAAAATATGAGCCCGTTATCACATAGTTTTAAAAGTAGCCCCAAAGGTTGTGAAAAGGCAAATAAGCATTTGGGAAGGCAGCCTAAATCTGTTGAGTTTTAGTTTTCCTACCTGATATTATTTTCCAAGTGTGCACTATGCAATCATTATGACTATGGGATTATATTGTTACACCATCCAAATATCATGTGATACAGTATTCCCTCAAGTTACAATGGCATCAGGATACAATATTTTCAACAAAAAATGGTCTTTCCTGAGACATTGTATCTTGAAACCGCATTGAACTTACTATGACACAGATGTTGCTGATCTGTGGTACATATTATTAATGGAAGATCCATCCAATTACTATAAACACTTTACCTGTAAAACCACTGCAATAGTGAAGTGTATGCATTTTCTTCTTTTCTAGTGTAAGGGATGCCCTAATCTTCTCTGACTTGCCCTGTCTAGGCAGAGCACCTGCCCCGAGAAGGGCGACTACAGACAGAAGATAAACGGGAGACAAATGGGAAACAAACGCAAACAGACAACAAATAGGGAATAGTCAGACAGGCCGGGGTCAAACCAGAAGTATGCGCACTACCGAGGGACAAGAAGAGAGAGTAACCAGGGAGATCGGAAAAAAATCCAGAGAACCAGCAAAACAACACAGCAAAGCAAAAACCAACAGCTAGGACACAAGAAGCAATCACCTGCAGGGCCAGGCGGACAGGAAGAGGTTTACATACCCGGGCCAAGCCTTAACCCATCAAGCACCAAGCCACACCCTGACTGAGGCTGTAACAAAATCCTTAAAGGCCCAGTAGCACAATACTGACATCTAGCACAATGTGTGTAAAGTTCATGACCCAAAGAAGCTCCTGTCCTCAACATAGAAAGTGAATTCCAGCCTCCAGCAGCTCTTTCTGATGTTATTAGTCAGGACTTGCTTTATCTGGATTACTTATCTACTTTAATTATGAAGAGGGTCACATTTTGAGCTTCGGAACAAATTACCAGTTTTTTATAGAGTTATGGTTTCAACATACAAATTTTGTGCCATAAAAAAAATGTACATTGAATGTTTAGGGATCATTGTATTCACGTATGCAACTCATTTTGAGAGATCACAGTCTCAAAAGACTGCTACTAGCATACAAAAATTCTAATCTAATATTCTGGAGTCACTAGTGGTGCACTACAGATCTTACCTAGAAAAGCAGAGGGGGACACAGTTCCATTGCTACGTGATACTAAGACACTGATTCCAGTCTCTACAAAGGGAACAGAGAAATCCACAATCTCTGAACGCTCTTCATTTATAGTTAGAGACCCAATAGCCAGGTGAGCACGCTGGTAATAAACCTGATTAGGCAAGGAGAGAAGAAGGAAAAAGTCAAGAGGGATGTAAAGAAAGTAGTAAAGCACGTTAAAGGGTGCAGTATACTAAAGATAATAGGTCCAGTGAGTGACCTAGCCTGCTTACCTCTCCAATCATTCCATTCCACACGCCTCGCACTAGTTTTCCATGTTTGCCATTTGTCACAAGGTAAAGATCATAAGAAAACTTAACTGTACGAGCCAATTTCTTCAAGATGTCAATGCAGAAGCCTTTACAGCACAGCTTGGAGTAAGGTTCACCTGAACTGCTGGGGGGGGAAGAAGTAAGAACTGTGTGAGTACAGCAAAGTTTTACAGGGTTAGTTAATTGAAAATGGATTTAGTGTGATGAATAATTATCCCATGAAGTCACAATTCTTCCCCTCATCTGTATGGTTTACTCTTGACTGATCCCCTTTACCTCAATGTCAGATTGCTCTGTTTGCGGCAAGGCACTGTGTTCCGTACACAGTCTCCTGTGACTGGATCTGTGTTCTCAACAATAACAAAGGGTCTCTCTTCTAAGGTGGCCACAGTGAGGTGACGAGTATCTGACACAAGTTGTTGACCACTGCCATATCGTGGCCATACTGGGTACTTCATACGTATTATACCATGTTCCCATCTGCCAACCTAGAAATGAGGAGAGATTTCTTTGACTGCGCACTTTTCTTTCAAACACTGGCCAGGTATTGCCTACGAAAAGTTAAAAAGGGCTTACCTCCTCCCATACCCGTTGTGGAGTCAATGTAATGACTAGCATGGATGGATTTAGTAGAAATCCTTGGGGATTAAAGGATAGATCCCTCTCCTGCCACACTATATCCAGCATATGCCTAGGATATGAAAACAATTTAAAGTGGAGCAAAAGGAGAATAAGGGGAAAAAACTTAATTGAATTGAAAAGGACAATACAAGGCATGAAAAACTGGAACAAAAATGAAATAGGACTTCTTGGAAGATCAAAGAATTCTAATAAAATACTGTAAGAGAATGTATCCAACTTGTCTAGTTAACTATTCTTTAACATGTACCTATACAATGTGTCATTTCCTTGCATTTGTCCTGGTGTCAAACAGGTTCCTCCAGGATTGGGCAGCTCACCATGTTTCTGCAAATAGTTCCTAGCCGCTGCAGCAATTACTGCTATTCCATCCTGAACCTTTTGTCGCAGACTCCTCCGCCAACCATCCGTCACCACGCTAACAAGTCCAACTGGGAAGAAATTGGCAGGGCGTTCAGGGTAACCAATTGTAAAACTTGGTACAATCCAGATATAGTCAGGTCCAAGTAGTCCAGCTTCACTAGCAATCGGGAACAACTCCTCAGCTTCCTCTCTGGAGCAAAATAGGAAGAGCACAGGAGCTGAAATTTGTCGGAGAACTCTCTGGGTCCCTCTTGGACCAGTCCCTGGCTCCAGTATCAGTTCATCTTGAGGGCCCCAACCTGGTTGAATAGCTTCACACAAAGCTCTGACCGTCTTCAGGAATAATCGGTGACCAGGATAATGACTGGTGATCACAGAAAAGGGACCAAGGTCATATTCCTCCAACACTTTGAAGATGACAGTGAGCTGCTGTTCCACTGAGGATGCCATCTGCAGGAAGGAAGATCTCGGCTCCTGGGAAGAGAACAAGTTCATTTTTTATATCTGATTTCTACATGATAACAACAATGCACACGATGGAGTAAAAATATAGCAGATGTTAACCAAAGTCAATGAAACAATTATATAACTTTTGCCACTGAGTAACCCTTATTTCCATATACTGTGATCTAGAGGGAAAATTAGGAATGCTGAAAGACAGAAGCAGATGCGTCATCAGCTGTGAAACTACTTGTTTCCTTTGATTTCTTCAAAGCTGCTGCTCTGTCATAAGCAGAAATAAACTCACTAATTAAACACAAACACGTTACATTCAGCATCATAAACAACATTGACGCACAGGTAGAAGAAGATTTAGTGCAGGTGTCTAAAAAACAGCCTGTTAACAGTAGTGGGAGTGGGGAGAGTATTGGGATGGAAGCCAATGCCCAGTGCAGAGAAGCACATCTGTGCAACTGAATCCAAGCATCTATAAATATGACATTGGTGAGAGATCAGGTTTCTGTGTGCTTCATGTAGGAGAGGGGAACTGATGCTGTTGTATAGCGAGTAATGGAGTATTGCTGTGTATCATAGGTGATCCTGATTGGATTGCATTTTAAAGAGTGGTAACTAGATGGTGATGAGGCATAATGATTGTGGGGTCTTAGTGGCCCAGAAGCCAAAACACATTGGCATACACAGAGGACCCCAAACCAAAGATCAAACTGGCTCCTCCGTATGGTGCCGAGCAGAAGGACCAAGGGCAACATATTTGATTTTTGGCGCTCATGCACCATTTTTTGGGGGGGCGCATTAGTAGCGTAGAATGAATTTATTAACTGTTTTACTGCTGGTCATAGATTTAGTGCTTTCTAGCTACTAAATGACAATTCTGACTCAGGTAAAGTGCTCTACCTGTTCCAGCAGTAATGCGCCTGGATTTGCTGTTCAAAAGTCATACATGTGTAGAGTCGTACGGTTGTGGTGCGACACGCCACCAGCACGCCCCCGACTTCAGGTGCATTACAAGGTGCCTTGAGCACTTTATAATGCGCCTAATATTGGAGTGCACCTCATTAAAGATATAGCGAACAGACCTGCGCCAGTGTTCGGGCTGATAAGACGCCAGACTTCTGGTGCAGGCCCGTTCATACATGTCGCCCCAAATGTTTGTTCCCGTCCTGACACTTTCCAGGACCAATGAGCTAATATTCCACCACCCTAAAAATCCAGGTCATCTGAAGAGGGGAATCTTGTATAGGCTTTACACTTAAAGTCATATGAGAAAGGGACAGGACAGGATTGGATGCCATCTCTGTAAGAACTCCATTGTAGCTACTGGGGCTAGCTTTATGTTATGTATGTCCTTGCATGCTATTTCAAGCAAATACCCAAATGAGTTATCTAAATAAGTTCTGAAAACTGTTGTTATATGTCAAGATATGGCCTTATATGAAATTCCATAAAGTCCAATGATGTTCCTGGTTGTAGGTGGTCTTTTTGATTGCACAACCATTTGATACCCGAAGCCTTGCCTGACCCTTTCTCCTGTTAAAAGAGGTGCCAGGCATCACTTCCATTTTAATAAGTGTTTCTATTTTTTTTTATGTTGGCTTTGATTGGATAAGTGTAACCAGTCCTTTAGTGATCATCTTTCTGCTTCTAGTGATAAATCCAGAAGTTTTTAACCATTGGAATCGTAACCATATGGTGGTGCATCACAAAAAAATGCAAACATTATGTCTGCTATCTCGAGTGGCCAGAAAAAAAGCCAAAACTAGACTAAGGCTTTTACTCAGATGATCAATTAAGTCTGGTCAGATTCTGACAATGGCACTGTATTGCATCCATTAGCTGCATGTGATCATGACATGATGTCTGCAGGGCAGCACAGCTTGCTTCAAATGTCAAGGATAGGATGGAAGGTTATCTTAAGATTGCTACAGTATAACATGCTGCATATCACTCAGAAGTACATACAAGAAAGTTCAAATCTAACCCTAGCCCGGTTATCATTCTAGTCACAAATAAAGAAGAACAGTACTAGTAAACAATACAACTGTCAAGTAACATCAACTAATGAGCAGATGACCAGTTTGGTTCTTTCCACAACCAGACTCTACCTGTGACTAGGTGCACTAGATTTCGATAAATCAGCAAACTGTCATGCAGCCCAATGTAAAGCAATTGATACCATACCACAATACAAAAATGAGTTGTGCTAAGAGGCCAACTGAGCTCTGCTACATCTGAATGTGCAACAATCAGGTTCACATATGACTGTGGTAAATTCCATCACAAGCTTACCTTTGGACTCAGTACCACAGCAGATCCTCCACTAATGCTTATGATTGGTACAAGTGTCTGAGAAGAAATGAAGTCTAGGATTTGGGCCACAGCTTCTGTTCCAATATTGTCCTGAAACACAACTGCATGTGCTCCTTTAAATGCCAGGCACAGTTGGCGCAAAAGTGGTCCTGGGCCACTATCATTAACAAGCACAGTTACTGTGTGAATGTCAAGCGGTAAAGTTAAAGATCCATCTGGAACCAGGGGTCCTACTAACTCCATCTGTGGAAATGACCCACCAAAGACCAGAGCAACATTCACCACAGGTCCTCCAGCTCGAGGAAGCAATGTTTCCATTACTACAGCACCACAACCAAGAGCACCAAGAAAAAGCCATCTCAAAGAATGGGCCATGGACATGACAAGGGTGGAACCTGCAGGAAAGAAGATATACATATGGTCATTCATACATTCATGATCATCTCAGAGCTAGTTCTTAAGAGCGTAGTTAAAACATAGGATACAATAATCTTTTAAGAGTTGGCTAGATCATTGGATAGTCATGTGGCATCACAATGTGGCTTAAAATGTACAGAATTATGTAGAGGAATCCTCTTGTGGTGGCAATGGTTTATGGGACAGATGAAAGTATATAATAATATAGGGTAAATGAACACTGTAAAACATAATACAGTGGCATGGAATTGTAGAGATGTATTCATTATAACAAAGTATTAGTGCTGTATATGGAGTAGCATTAGAAGGCACTGTGGGCTAGGTGGGTACTTTAGAGGAGGTTGTAAGAACATAGACTAATGAGGGAGGTGGCATAATGTGAGACATGATGACGGAGGACAATGGGACACACAGAAAGAACTATGATGTATTTTTAGTTATCCCTTGAATTATTCATGGGTGGATGTGGCAGCTGATCCTGTGACTTCTGTCTGAGCAGCAGACGTCATATTGAGATCATGCCACAAAATCAGAACCAGATCTTAAACTCATGTTCAGCCTGAACTGAGCCCAAACCTGCACAGCACATACTGGACACCCAACTTTTTCTGAGCAGCCTAGAGGATAGCTGCTTGAGTCTTAATGCTGAGTTTCCCACACCTGATGGCAGCTGGGCTTATCTACAAGAGTTGACATCTGATCTACAGTCTGCTACCACAACTAAACTAGAAGACGGATGAACTGTTGCCGAGGGGACCTCTTAAAAGGATTTGGATATATCATGACCCTGAAGTATTCCTGCTCTCTTAGTACATGATACCTTACAATGCATGAACTTATATAAAGCAACATTATTCCAGCAAGGTATCAGAGCCAAGCACAGAAAGAAAATGGTCAAGCCCTAGTTCCGGTCCCTGATCGCTTTACCATGGCATCTACCCACAGAGTATCTTCAGAGGACTTTGGCGCAATGTCAGCTTCTCTGCAGGTAGCATAGAGCTTAAAGCTACTTTGAAGCCTAGGCTGATAATGTAGGTGCCTCAGACACAGAGCTCAATTATACGGACTCCATTGGAATGTGGTAGAAATGATGTTGATTCTGCAGGATTGTGGCAAAGTGCCATGCATTGGTTTGGGGGCATGGCATAATGCGGTGGGCACAGCAGAAATATGGAATATGACTCCCTCAGCTTCTTAGATGCACAGAAACATTGGCAAATCCAGTGATTTATCTTCACCCGTCTTTAGATGCACTGCAGCTTTAACTGTTTCCTCTAAACAACCTGCTGCCAGTATGTCCCATAGAATAAAGAAGGAAAAAAAAGGGTTAGGGGTAAAGAAATGATGAAGGTGGGTAGATGAAGAATAGCAGAAGAAGAAGACAGCAATAGCTCAATCATCAGTAACATCTGTCCCAGCCAGGTAATATGCATCCCTCACCTGCCCTGAGCCTGGAGCCACACAGGATGATGCCAGAAGAATGTTAGACAGAGCGGAGCTCGTAGAGCCAACTGCAAGGAGATCGGAGCACAGGAGACACATCTAAACACAGGGAAGGAGAATGGGAAGGATACAAACCCAGAACTACAGAAACTATATAGAGAAAGAGGGATCAGAGCAACAAGGAAAACGCAAAGAGTGAGAAAGGATAGGGAGAGGGAGGAGGTGGGACAGGGTGAGGGGAAGAGAGAGGAGGGGGAATAAGGATGAGAGAAGGAGTGAGAAGAGTGGGATACAGTGATGTGGAGAACAGGAGAGAGAGTAGATATGGGAGGTAGGTAAGATGGGAGAGCAAGGAAAGAGTCAGTGGGGAGGAGAACAGAGACAGGTATCAAGAGTATGAAGAGAGGCATGAAAGAAAGGACAGAATCAAGGACAGAGCCAGAGAGGGGAGCTCTATATCACTCACAGTTACATGAGCACTGCCTGTCCCTGGCTGAGTGTCACAGCCAGTCTACTCGCAGTCTCTGCTCATCCAAACATCTCAGCCTTCAGCATTTGGGAGGTTTTGTTTTTTTTTGAAGATATTAAGCTCTTTACCTCTTGCATTATGTATGGGGGAAGCATGTGGTCTTCATCTGCCAGGGATTCTACCCGAACCCACCTCATCTGTGATAGGATTTATAGCACTGACTTCATTTCGCTTTCATGGCCATTTGACCAACATATCATTTGAATTATTTTTGTCTATTTTCATCACGTTCCGTCAGAAGCATCATTTCTTTTTTATGGCTGGCATTCAGTGACTCAGGGTTTCATTGCCTACATGATTATAGACCATTCCTCAGGTCTCTCCTTTCTCAGTCAGACCTTTCCAGGTGCTTTCAGACTCCTTATGCATGTTGCTTTGTACATGAGTACTTTTTTTTTTTTTTTTGCCTGCAGATATATCAGGGTTAAGTGAGTCATTGAGCAGAACTGAGCATGATACTACAATGTGTTCTTTTACCTAAGACTATATATTAACTCAGACACGTGTTGCAACAAACAAAGTTCCCGAAATAAGCAAAGGTTTATCTTTAGTGAACCTTCACTTGTATTTTATTAAATAGCTCCTATAGCAATATCCTAATACACTAGAATTGCTTGTAAATATTGCACGTATTTCTAGGCAGCAGCCACTAGGAGTTTGATCTTATCCCTCCCTCTCTCCCCCATTAGTCATATCACTTCTTATCTAGCGAGTCATTCAGGAAATGACAGCATAGTAGTAAATAGCTGTATATGCTATGATCCAACATAGAAGTGAAGGTTCATGTAAGGTTGCTACAACTGTATATAATCTGTTCTATGTCCTTTAATGCCAAATAACTTCAAAACTGCTATTGTCGACATTGTTTACGTCTTCTTGCTCCTGCTAATACGTTACTAACTGTCCTATAATATAGATTATTATGAATGACCCCCATGACAGTCTAGATATCTACCTGTATGTACAAGTAGCTGGACTACATAGTGCACTGTCTTTAATTGTTGTACATGCAGATCTGTCACTTCAGTTTGACAGTTTTCAATTTTGCATTGTATTTTCATATTTTAGCGAAAAACAACAGGAATATAACAGATGGCGTGCTCTAATTCTGTGCGGTTTTCCTGTATTTTTATACCATCCATACAGATTTTAACATACAATGTCAGTGAACTAGCAGGCTGGATAGCCCCAGACGGCAGCTGCTGTCTTTTTATGGGCTCACTTCAGCCATCACAATTTTTAAAGCCTTAAAGCCATGTAGTCCTATCACATGGCCCTGCTATTTTATATGTTTACATAGCTCTCCTCACTGATGACATTGTATTATCCATAGCTCTCAGTGGCTTCGAAGGTTGTAAATCAAATGTTACTTTTTGGGCAACAAATTTATAGAGGTCACTTTATGGGAACTGTTGCCTCTTAATCAGTTCTTTATAGAGCATATGGGCTTCTAAACACATTTTTAAACGTTTGTAAAGAAAAAAAATTATTGTGTTGTATTAGCGTTTTTTGTGGCATTTTAATAGCATTTTTATCTTTTTTTATTTGCATTTATAGTGAAATCTAAAATGCACTACAAACAAAGGGGCAGATATACTAAAGTAAATCTTCACCTATTATAATATATACCAAAAGGTTTTACATTTTGGTGAATCTTGTTTAAACACTTTTACATATCTCCCAACATTTAGAGAATGAAAAGAGGGACACATCAGGACACGCCTGTAATCACACCCACATACATGACATCACACAAGGACACACCTCTAACCACACCCAGGCACATGACATCACACTGGTCTCTAGCAACAAGACCGGCACCAAAGCAGTGACGTTACTAGAGTCTATAGAGCCGTATTTATATAAAATAATATATGTAATGTAGAAAACATATAAGTACAAACAAGTAACTATAAGATAATTTTCTATGTATTTTACCTCTAAATAATGGTCATTGTCACGGATGCCCCGGTGACCCTCATCCCGGGTTGTGGGCGCATCCGTGCCCCGCCGCCGAGCGGCACCATGACCCGCATGTCGGGCTGCGGGCGCGCTCATTCCTCTGCCTGTTCCCCCGTGGACTTACCCGGCCACGCTCCTGCTGCAGCGTCTGTCCCATGGCGCGTAGCCCCGCTCCCTAGGACACACGCGCGCCAGCAGTGTTAATTTAAAGGGCCAGCGCACTGGTAATTGGCTATTGCCGGCCGCTGCCCCTATTTAAGCCTGCCTCTTCCTGGCTACCCTGCCGGATCTTTAGTGCCCTTTGCCTATAGAGAAAGCGTTCCTGAAGCCTTGTTCTGATTTACCATGTACGTACCGTTTGCCTCTGTCCCTTGACCACGAATCTTGCCGCCTGCCCTGACCTTCTGCCTGTCCACGATCACGAACCATTGCCGCCTGTCCTGACCTTCTGCCTGTCCACGACCACGAGCCTGCCTTCCGATTTTGTACCACGCTATACCTCGGCTGCCTCTGCAAGCAAGTCACGTCAGGGGTAGCGACCTGGTAGACTCCTGACGCAGCAAGTCCACCCAGTTTTGTGGTGGGCTCTGGTGAAAACCGGGACCTACTTAGATTCTGCTCCCTGGCGTGGCGTACGGCATCACTTGGGGTGGTCCAGAGGATCCACTACCTCCAACCGTGACGGTAAGATCCGGCCATGGATCCCGCCAAGGTGTCTCTACCGAGCATCTCTAACTTTACCACCGTCGTGGCCCAGCAATCGAAACAGATCACGCAGCAAGCGCAGCAGCTTAACCAACTGTCTACTATGATGCAGCAGCTCCTCACCGCTCAGCAGCAGCAGTCGGCTGCGGTGATCCCTCCTGTGGCAGCCGCTCCGGGGTTGGCTGTCGGTCCTAAACTCCGGTTGTCCATGCCGACAAAGTTCGATGGGGACCCAAAGGCCTGCAGGGGCTTCATCACCCAGGGCTTCCTCCACATGGAACTTATGGCTTGTCAGTTCCCGTCGGAAAGGTCCAAGGTGGCTTTCGTGGTTAGTTTCCTCTCCGGAAAAGCCCTGGCCTGGGCAACTCCTCTCTGGGACCGAGGCAATCCGGTCACAGCTGATTTTACGACATTCCTACAGGAGTTCCGCAGTGTCTTCGAAGAGCCTGCCCGTGCTTCGTCTGCCGAGACTGCCTTACTGAACCTGCAGCAAGGGAACTCCTCTGTAGGTGTCTTTTCCGTGCAATTCCGCACACTAGCATCGGAGTTGGCTTGGAACAATGCAGCATTGTGCACCACGTTCAAGAAGGGCTTCTCCAGCCAGATTAAGGATGCCCTCTCCACCCGGGACCCGCCGTCTTCGTTAAGTGAGCTCATACATCTGGCAACCCGGATTGATATCCGTTTCGCGGAGAGTCGTGAGGAGCTCCGCCAAGAGCATGAACCGGTCCGAACACGTCATCTACCTCGTCTTGCTCCGGTGTTTCTACAGCCTCCGCTGCCTCCTTCCCCGCCAGCCGTGGAAGAGGCCATGCAAGTGGATACACAGGAACTTAACTGACGACGTAAGGAGAACCTATGTCTCTACTGCGGCAGCCCTGAACATCTCCTCAGGGGTTGCTCGCTCCATCCGCAACATCTGGGAAATGAGCGCACCTAGGCTTCGTGGGAGAGGCTTCCCTAGGTGTGAGCAACCCCTCTCCTCGTTTGAACATACCCGTCCTGGTCGGCACTTCGCCTGGTACCCACTTTCAAGCCCCAGCCTTCTTGGACTCTGGGTCGGCTGGAAATTTCTTGGACGCTGCCCTGGTGTCTCAGCATAATCTCCCCGTGATCCCCCTGGAGAAACCTCTGGCCATCTCCTCTGTCAGTGGGGAGATCCTCAGCGATCCAGTCCGCTACCGTACTGAGCCTCTGTTCCTTCAAGTGGGGGCACTTCATAAGGAGAGACTTACGTTTTTCATGTTACCCCGGTCTTCCTCGTCCATCCTTCTGGGCCTTCCATGGCTGCAGCGCAATGCTTCGGTGCTCGATTGGCAGACGGGCGAAGTATTGCGTTGGGGGCCAGAATGTCGGTCTCGCTGTTTGGTGGCACCTCGCCCGGTGCTTACCGCTTCTCCAGTACCGTCTAAGCCTCTAGCGGGTCTTCCCGCGCCGTATCAAGAGTATACTGACGTCTTCTCCGAGAAGCAATTGGAGACCTTACCTCCACATCGCCCCTATGACGGCCCTATTGACCTTCTGCCCAGAACATCTCCTCCACGGGGCAGGGTTTACCCTCTGTCTGTGCCTGAGACCTTGGCTATGTCCGCCTACATCAAGGAGAATATCCAGAAGGGGTTTATTCATAAGTCCTCCTCTCTGGCTGGTGCTGGGTTCTTTTTTGTAACGAAGAAGGATGGATCCCTACGTCCATGTATCGATTACCACGGTCTCAACAAGATCACCATAAAGAATCGATACCCCTTGCCGTTGATTACTGAGCCTTTTGACCGGCTCCGTGGCGCCAAGATTTTCTCCAAACTGGACCTCCCAGGAGCCTACGACCTGATTCAGATTCGTGAAGGAGACGAATGGAAGACGGCTATCAATACTCGAGATGGGCACTTCGAGTACCTGGTCATGCCCTTCGGACTCTGTAATGCCTTTGCAGTCTTCCAGGAGTTTGTCAACGACATCTTCAGAGACCTCCTGTACAACTGTGTGGTCGTCTATCTGGATGACATCCTGATCTTTTCTCCTGATCCAGAATCCCACCTGGCCCATGTGCGACAAGTTCTCAGGCGTTTACGTGCTAACCGTCTGTATTCCAAGCTCGAGAAGTGCCTCTTTCACAAGACAAGTCTCCCCTTTCTCGTCTACATTATTTCGGACCAGGGTCTGCAGATGGATCCCATAAAACTGTCTGTCATCTTACAGTGGCCAAGACCCGTGGGCCTCTGTGCCATACAGAGATTTCTGGGCTTCACCAGTTACTATAGGCAGTTCATACCACATTTTTCCTCACTGGTGTCGCCTATAGTGGCGTTAACCAAGAAGAATAGCAATCCCAAGCTGTGGCCACCAGCGGCAGAAGAAGCCTTTTCTAAATTGAAGTCTGCTTTCGCTTCTGCAACTGTACTCTCCCGGGCAAACACAGGCAGTGGGGGCCGCGGCTGTGCTCACCCAAATAGGGCCCAAAGGCAAGACCCTCACATGCAGGTTTTTCTCTAAAACCTTTTCTACCGTGGAAAGAAACTACTCCATTGGCGACCGGGAATTACTGACCATCAAGCTGGCCCTGGAGGAATGGCGCTATCTCTTGGAGGGTGCTAGTCACTCGGTCAACATCTACACTGACCACAAGAACCTCCTATATCTTCAAACAGCTCAACATCTTAATCCGCGCCAAGGCCGCTGGTCTCTCTTCTTTTCCCGGTTCAATTTTCATGTCAAGGCCGATGCTCTCTCCCGTGCCTCTAACGTGACTGGGGACGAATTCGCTCCACGGCATATCATTCCCCAGAACGGCTGATCTCTGCTGCGCCCGTTGACCTTCAACTAATTCCTCCCGGCAAGACTTACGTACGCCCGGCTCTACGGAAGAGGATACTGTCTTGAGGTTATTGCTCTTGTGTGGCTGGGCACCCAGGGGTGCAGAAATCTTGCTCTCTTATCTCCTGTTTTTATTCGTGGCCTGGCCTGGCCCGAGATGTTCAAGAGTTCGTGGAGTCTTGCACTTCCTGTGCCCGTAATAATTCGCCTCGTTTCAAGCTGGCAGGTCTGCTTCAGCCACTGCCGATTCCCAGCTGTCCCTGGACCCACGTGGCTATGGACTTTATTACTGACCTCCCGCCTTCCTCTGGGAATACCGTTATCTGGGTGGTCACAGACCGGTTCTCCAAAATGTCCCACTTTGTGCCTCTGCCAGGTCTACCCTCTGCTCCTCGCCTTGCTGGTCAGTTTTTTCAACACATCTTCCGATTACATGGGCTTCCTCAGCACATTGTTTCTTATCGGAGAGTCCAATTTCTTTCCCGGTTCTGGCGTCCTCTTGTGGCCAACTCCAGTAGCGAAAACTGGTTCTCTCTACGGCCGTACCATCCTCAATCTAACGGGGCAAGTGGAGCAGGGTTAATCAGACTCTGGGCTCTATCTGCAACACTTTGTCTCCACACGTCAGGATGATTGGTCTAACCTGCTACCTTAGGCCGAGTTCTCCTACAACTCCTTAGACTCGGAGTGCTGCTCCCTTCTTCATTGTCTATGGATGACATCCACGCCCACCTCTCCCCCTTCCGGTGCCCTCCAAGGTTCCAGCCATGGATGAGTTGGTCCGGGACCTAACAGCCGTCTGGAATCTGAACGCCAGTCTCATACTCCGGGCTTCCGCTCGTACCAAGATACAAGCTGACAAAAAGAGTAGACCTCCTCCTAATTTCTTCTTGATGACAAGTTGATGGTTGTCTGCAAGGTATATCCGCATTCAAAGATCCCCGTCTATAAGCTTTGGTTCCCGGTTCTTGGGTCCGTTTCAAGGTGCTGAAGCGATAAACCCAGTGGCCTTCAATGCTCAGCCTCATTCCTACCTCTATGCGGGTCCCGGAACTCCTTCCCATGTCTCTATCTGAAGCCGGTAATCCTAAAGCGTTTTTCTCGGAAAGTTGATCCTCCCATCCTGTGGCTGACACCACCAATGTCTTTACTGTTAAAGGAGATTGTGGATATGAATAACGGTCAGGAGGGAAGGTCTTTTTATCATCTGGACTGGAAGGGATACGGGCCTGAAGAAAGGTCCTGGGAACCAGAAAACAAAATTTTGGACTATAATGTTATCCGAAGATTCCTTCAGGCCAAAAAGAGGGGTGGACAAAGGGGGGGTACTGTCACGGATACACCTACGACCCTCATGCCGGGTCGCGTGCGCGCTCATTCCTCTGCCTGTTCCCCCGTGGACTTACCCGTCCACGCTCCTGCTGCAGCGTCTGTCCCGCGGCACGCGCGGCCCGCTATTTAGGGCGCGCGCGCGCCGGCAGTGTTAATTTAAAGGGCCAGCGCACCGGTAATTGGCTTTTGCCGGCTGCTGCCGCTATTTAAGCCTGTCTCTTCCTGGGTACCCTGCCGGTTCTTTAGTGCCCTTTGCCTTTAGAGAAAGAGTTCCTGAAGCCTTGTTCTGATTTACAATGTACGTACGTTTGCCTCCGTCCTCACTAGGACATGAATCTTGCCGCATGCCCTGACCTTCCTGGCCTGTCCCTCAGACCACGAACCATTGCCACCAGTCATGAACCTTCTTGCCTGTCTCGGCTACGAAGCATGCCTTCCGAAATTTGTTCTTATTTCCACGCTACACCTCGGCTGCATCCTGCATGCAAGTCACGTCAGGGTAGCGAACTGGTAGACTCCCGCGCAGCAAGTCCATCACCGCTTTGCGGGTGGGCTTTGGTATAAACCGGGACCTACTTAGATTTCCGCCTTCCTGGCGTGGCTTACGCCATCGCTTGCGGTGATCCAGAGGATCCACTACCTCCAACCGTGACAGTCATCCAGTAATACTGCTATACAAGAAGCAAATATTATCACCATACTATTACTGACTAAACTAGTATATCAAGGCCAGTAGTGATTATACCAAATAAAACAGCCACACCATAATATCACAAAGCGACTTAAAAGGGTCTTGCCAAGAAGTCAGTTCCTTACCTATTATCTGATTAGGAGACAAAATTAACTCTGCATGTTGAGTCATGGGAGAGAGGGAGGGGATCTGAGCAGAGACAAGCAGTGCCAGGGAGCATCTATTGTTTACACAAATAACTACATTAGAACCAGTGGATTCTCTATACAAAAGACAGGATATTTCTCCACAGTCCCTTGCTAGCTCCTTCATGTTCCCTGTCATCAGATAAGAAGTGCAGACAGGGCAAGGCCGGCCAGATCAGCTCCTGGTCGTATCTAATGTAAACTGACAAGTAACTAAGAGCATGGAAAGAAAGCTGCAGCTTCAGTAGCTTACTTTTTTTTCTATTCACATATATTTAGAAAAAGTGAATTAAATACTCATTTTGGAGGATCCCAGTCAAAACATTACTTTGGGCAAAACCCCTTTAATAATACTTAACAAAGAAAAAGGAAAACAGCTCACTCTTTTGTGTAACTTCAACGCATTATACAGTCACGGTATGATGCAGTCATGGAGTTGTTCAGCACGGTCCGGGCGTAACACCGTAAATTTGTAAAGCAACGAAGGATGAATACAGCTTGGCACTCTCTCCAAATCAGACCCTGGCAGAAGCTTCTTAAAAGCAAGATTCTTCTTTATTGAAAGAAGATAATAAAAGGTGCATGCAAGCAAAAAACTATCCATATGGACGACCAAACCGAGTGACTCACAGCGAAGCTTAAGTCCTGCAGGTTGGTTGGGACCGACGCGTTGGGTACATGACCCTTATCTGGTACAGTGATGCTTAATGCAATTGCATAAATAGACCCTGCTGGTTACCAAAACTCACTAGTCGCAAAAATTTAAAAAAATACTAATACTAGACATTGTAACAAGTATAAAATAATAAACAAGGATAAAGATGCAAAATGCAAATTAAAAAGCTAATAGATAATGGAAAGAAGAAAAAAAAAAAAAAAAAAAAAAAAAAAGGAAAGGAAGAAAGAGGAAAAAAAAAAAAAAAAAAAGTGGAAAAGAGAAAACAAAAAAAAAAAAAAAAGGGAAAGAAAAACTGCAGACAACACTAATAGTGTTTTTGTTGGTCCTGTTCGTATTGAGGCCTAACGGGACTCTTGTTTCAAGGTGGAAATCCACCACGCCTCTCTCGCTAAAAGCTTTCTCACTGTGTCTCTCCTCGTGGCGAAACTATAACATCTTTCTATACCTATTCGGAGAAAGAGCGTAAGTGCCACCATGGTGCTTCAGCAAAATGCTTTGCAAACAGCAGAGCAATTTAAACAGATAGATTGATGAGTGTCCGATAAATGGCCTACGGATGCGAATTTTCAAGAGTCCGTAGTTACACCCAACTTACTGTACTTGCAAATTTTTTACGTACTGACAAGTACACAACATATTTGGTGTTGCTATTAATATAGGTTTTGATCTGAAAAGTTTTATTGTTGCTATATGATGTAAGGATGTTGCTTTATCTACTAGTTGCACTTTGTGGCAGATTTTATGTCCACAACCATAAAAACCTTTAGGGCTGAGCCAGAGTGGGTGGGTCAGAGTGGGAATTAGATGAGAAAAACTGGGGGAGATACTGGGAACCTATACTCGGGGCTTTGCGTGAAATAAATCTGATTTTTTTTTAAAATATCTTGATAATGGATTATTCGTACTGATTAGGTAAGTGTGTTTGATTGATGTTCCACGATTTTGTTAGAATTGTTGCTTAATTGTTGTGAAAGTGATAATATTATCAGATGATATTGGATTCTTGTTTTTTCAAAAATAGTTTGACATATCAATTTCATTTACCCTCTAGTTGGCATGATTTATTGTCTGATGAGTATCCTCTCCTCCGTTAATTCCAACAAGGACTATTTGTTCTTGTAATTTATATTCACTAGGGGTAGTTACTATTCGTTTCATCACTTATGAGCTCACCTACTGGGAAATGATTTAACAAACATGTGAGTGGATGACAAGATTCAGCTCTTAAAAATGTGTTTCTGTACATGGCTTAGTGAAAGGTTTCACTATTATTTTGTGTCTTGATCTATTGTTAAAGTAACATCCATAATAAATTATTGTCTCCAATTTTTGTTGTGGTAAAGATCAAACCATATTATTGTCTTTTAGATACTGTACAAAATACTGGACGAGTCATGGCTACTGTCATATAAGGACCAGTTCGTCTATGTATCTTGTGTGTACCAATTTGATTCTATCTACAAAAGGATGATCTATATTAAAGAGATACTTTTCCTCCCAGGCTGCCATATAAATAGTTGGGCCAGGATGGCGAAAAAAACGGGCCCCCATGGCAGCTACTGTTACATGTCTAAAAAATCTGTTTATTAAACATAAAATAAATTTGTGAGAGAGTAAATTACTCTACTGCCAAAAAGGATGAAACCTTGTTTTTCATTGGAAAAAGAAACTGTACCTGCATAAAAAATCTTGTAGGGACCGAGAGGGCCTGGCCATGTGGGATGCATGGGTATAAACCCCACTCATCATGATTGCCAGGACCCCGGTCGGCCAAGACATCCTCTCTAGGAGTATATCACAGCTGTTTGGTATCTCTTAAAACACCAGGCAATTTGACAACAAGGGGCTGTAGTTGCAAATAGACCACCGTCCCAGAGGCTCATTTAAAAGAGCCTTATACCTGAAGACGATGGGCACTCTGGGACGGTGGGTCGATTTGCAAACTACAGCCCCTTGTTGTCAAATTGCCTGGTTTTTTAAGAGATTACCAAACAGTGTGTATAATCTAGAGAGGATGTCTTGGCCGACGGGGGGTCCTGGCTATCTTGTGATGTAGTGGGGTTATACCCATGCATTCCCACCATGGCCAGGCCCTCTCGGTCCTACATGATTTTTTTATGCAGGTACAGTTTCTTTTTCCAATGAAAACAATGTGTTTCATCCTTTTGGCAGTAGTGTATTTACTCTCTCACAATTTTTTTATATGTTTAATAAACAGTTTTTTAGACAAGGTAACAGGAGCTGCCATGCGGGGGCCCGTTTTTCGCCTTCTCTGGCCAATATTTATATGGCAGCCTGGGAGGAAAAGTATCTCTTTAATATAGATCATCCTTTTGTTTTAGATAGTATCAAATGGTACACAAGATACATTAGTCACCTTGGTCCTTATATGGACAGGTAGCCATGACTCGTCCTAGTATTTTTGCTACAGTATCTTAATGACAATAATATGGGTTTGATCTTTACTTCACGATCATAAATTGGAGACCATTAATTATATGGAGGTTACTTTAACATAGATCAAGACAAACAAAATAATAGTGAAACCTTTCACTAAGCCCAGTACAGAAACATCCATTTTAAGAGCTGACTCTTGTCATCCCTCACATGTTGTAATTAATACTCCAGTAGGTGAGCTCATTAGGATGAAACGAAATAGTAATACCCTGGTGAATATAAATTACAAGACAAATAGTCTGTCGGAAGTTAACGGAGAGAGGATACTCATTCCACGACAATTAAATCATGCCACTTAGAGGGTAAATGAAATTGGGTTAGGTCAAAAACTATTTTGAAAATCATAGGAATTCCAAAGATCAATCTGATAATATATCACTTCACACTAATTATAGCAAAACATTTAACTAAATCGTGAACATCATCCAAAACACATTACCTAATTCTTGTACGTTAATCCATTTATCAAGGATATTTAAAAAAGTCAGGATTTATTTCACGCAAAGCCCGAGTATAGGTTCCGTATATCCCCAGTTTTTTTCATTAATTCCACTCTGTCCACCCACCTAGGCTCAGCACTATTAGGTTTTTATGGTTGTGGACTAAAATCTGCACAATGTGCATACGTATGTAGATAAGAACATCCTTTACATATATTAGCAAACCATAAAACTTTTCAGATCAAATCCTATATTAATTGCAACACAAATATGTTGTGTACTTGTCAGTTGTAAAATTTGCAAGGTACAGTATGTTGGGTGTATAACGGGTCATCTGATAATTGGCATCCGTAGGCATTATCGGACACTCATCAATCTGATCTGTTTTTTTAAATGCTCTGCTGTTTCAAAGCATTTTGCTGAAGCACCATGTGTGCGACTTACGCTTTTCTCCGTAATGGTATAGAAAGAGTCTATGGTTTCGCACGAGGAGGAGACCACAGTGAGGAAAGCTTTTTAGCGAGAGAGGCGTGGTGGATTTTCCACCTTGGAAACAAGAGTCCCGGGTTAGGTCTCAATACGAAACAGGACATCAATATCACTATTAGGTTGTGAGGTTTTTCTTCCCTTTTTTTTTTTTTTTTTCTCTTTTCCCTTTTTTTTTTTTTTTTTTCCTCTTTTCCTTTCCTTTTTTTTTTTTTTTTTTTTTTTTTTTTTTCCTTCTTTCTTTATCTTTTAAGCTTTTATCATTGCATTTGCAACTTATCCTTGTTTATTTGTATATACCTGTTTACTATGTCTAGTATTAGTATTTTTTAAATTTTTGCACTTGTGAGTTTGTAACAGCTAGGTGTTATTTAAGCAATTGCATAACTGCATCAGCTGTACCATGTGTAAGGTCATGTGACCCGAAAGCGTCGGTCCAACAACCTGGCAGGACTTAGTTTGCTCTGTGGGGTCTCTGTTTGGTCGCCCCAATATGGATGTTTTCCCCTTGCATGCACCTTTTATATCAATTTTTTAAATTAAAGAAGAATCTTTGTTTTTAAAGAAGCTTGTTCCAGGGTCTGTTTTGGGAGAGAGTCCCCAAGCTGGTTCTCCTTTCCCCTTTGCTTTAATAAAAAAATTTTTTAACTTTTTTGTGAATATAAAAAAATCAAAATTTTTAAACTTTTAAAACAGTATTATTATTATTATTATTTTTAAATTATTTTTTTTTTTAAAATCCCCTTTTGGTTCCAAAACGCTGTACATTCAGGTTTCATCCCAAAACAAAGGTCAAAACAAGTAAAAGGGAAAATTTTACTAACTAAAAACGGTACGGGAAGGGAGAGGGGGCCCCCAGCCCTGAGGGTTTTTAACATTTTAAAAAAGGGGAAATTTGGGAAGAGACAGAAGGTGGGGGCAGACAGGGTTTTTTGGATAGTGTAGTGCCCAAGGGTTTTTTGGGGGGGGAAAGGAAATTTCCTGAAAAAAGGGTTTTCAGGTTGTTTTGGGCTGGTGAAAGTGGGGGAGAGTTGAGGTTTTTGGGCGTGAGGGTTCCAGAGAAAAGGGAGGAAGAAAGGGGAAAGAATTTTTGGAGAGGTTGGTAAAGGATTGAAAACGGGGAGGCAGAGAAGAAGGTCCGGGTGGGGAAAGCGGAGTTTTGGGGGGTGGGGGGAGATTACCCTGGAGATTAGGGGCAGAGATGTATGGGGGGGAAATTGGTTATGGAAGCCTTGTGGCCAAGGTTGTTTAACTTGAACTGGATTCGGGGAAAGGGGGGAAACCCCAAGTAAAGGGTTTGGGCCCGGGAGGGGACGGCAGGGGAAAGTATCAAGGAGAGTTTTTAAAATCAGAGGGGGCAGAAAAATTTAAAGGGAAGGGGAAATTGGAGGGGAGCGGGGGTTTGTAGCTGTGGGGGGCCCACAGAAAAGGGAAATGTTGCAGAAAAGTTGGGCTTTTGGGGATGACGAAGGATGGACCAGCTTTTTGGGTGCTTTCGAATTTTAAGGAATGAACGGATACGAAGATTTTTTTCCAGGGGGAGGGGGGCAATTTTTGGGGGTTTGGGGTTTGGAGGGTGGGGTTTTTGAAGGACAGATTGGAGTCAAGGGTTACCCCAAGGCAGCGGACTTTTTGGGGAAGTGGTTGAGAGAATTTAGCCTTGACGGGTTGTTTAGAAGATCAGGGGAGGGTGGAGTGGGTTTGGTGGAAAGAGGGAAAAATTAAAGTTTTTCCCCACGTTTAGCTTCAGGAGAGTGAGGAGAAGGAGGATAGGATAAAAACAGTCAGGGCCCCGGGAGGGGGTAAGAGGTAAATCTGGGCCGGGGGGAATGTAGATTTTGGGGTATCCAGCCCCACAGATGGTATTAAAAACCCCTGTGTTTGCTTTTTAGTTGCCCCAAAAACCCCAATTGGGGGGTTTTTGGGGGGGGGAGGGGGGGGGGGGGGGGATAAAAGAGTAGGGGGCCCCAGAACGCCCCCTTGGGGTAAACCAACAAAAGAGGGGCAAAGAGGAGGGGGTGGTGCGGTGGGGAGAGACGCTGAATGTCCGATATGGGGTAGGAAGTTTATCCAGGAAAGGGCCAAGTCTGTGATGCCGAGGGGAGAAAATTTTTTTATGAGGGTGGGGGTGGTCGGGGAGGGGTCAAAGGCGGAGGACGGGGTTTTGGAGGAGAAGCACGAGTAGTGGCTTTGGGGCTTTGGCAGTTGAAAAGGCGTTGGTAAACTTTGGTTAGGGGGGTTTTCGGGTAGAATGGTGGGGTGGAAGCCAGTTTGCAGGAGTAAAGGGGAGGGGTTGGTGGATAAAGAGAGGAAAGTTGAAGATGGGACGGTTTTTTCGAGGATTTTTAAGGCGAATGGAAGCAGTGAAAAGGGGCAAAAGTTTGGACAGACAAGAGGGGTCAAGAAAATGGTTTTTAAGGAAATGGGTGTGTTGGTCGCATTTTTAAAGGAGGAAGGGAAGTTTGCCAAAATTTTAATGGATAGGTTGAAGAAAATGGGCGGGGTTGGGATGATAACGCACAAAGGTCGGGGAAAATGAGGTGAGATGGCAGGGGGGCCCAAATTACAGGTATTTGAGGTTGGTTTTGGGACAGTAGAGTGGAGAGCTTGTCATGAGTGAAAGTAGAAAAGAAGATAGGGGGGGAATAGTGATGACAGGTTTAGGTGGGATGGGGGGGACACGCAGGAATAGAAATAGAAAAGAGGGGGCTGGTGGGGGAAAGCTTTGTTGATGAGTTTTATTTATTTAAAGGGAATGAGTGGGGAAGTCATCTGCTGGGGGAGGATAGATGGGGGGGGGTGCTGGTGGGCGGAGGAGAGCGGTTTTAAGGTTTTGAACAAATTTTTCTGGGGGTTTTGAAAACCCGGGAGGATATGAGGGGGGTGAAGTAGTCCTGTTTTTGGGTGATGCGATTTCAGATTTAAAAAGTATGCTTTATGTTTGTATGAGGCAGGTCCTCAGTGGGGTGGGGTTTTCTTCCAGCGGGTTTAGCAATTCTGGGGCTCGGGGCCCCAGCAGTTTGGTGGAAATCTGTGTCCAGGGGTTGCTGTTTTTTTTGGGGGTGGTCCCGTTTTGTATGAGATAGGGCCCCCATTTTAAGAGTGGAGTGATTGTGTTGTTGTTTGAAAAGGGTTTGGGTGGGGCTTTTGGGGCAGTGAAAAGAGAAGATGGGAGAGAGGGGAGAAAAAAAGATTCAAAAGAAAGTGCAGGGGTTTAAAAGGGGTTGTAGGGTTTTTACAGGTTAGGGAGGGAGATTTGTGGCAGGGGAAGGGGGGGGCCCGGTGGGGGGAATTTTGGGGGGAAGGTAGCAGATTGTGGTCGAGATGGGGGAAAAAGGGGAGTTTGAGGGTTTGATAGAGGACAGAGGGGGTGAAAAATGAAGGGCCAGTTTTGTGTCCCCTCTTTTTTTGAGTGGGGTCCCGAGGGCCACGGGGGGAGGGGCCCAAAAAGGAGGAGGGGTGACAGGAGTTTTTTTTAAAAATGGAGCAGCGGGGGTCGATTGGGTGTTTTAATCTCCCATGATAATAGTGGGGGATGTCCCGTGGGGGAGAAAAGGGGGAAGGAGCCCGGAAGCGAAGTGGTCGGGGAAGGGGTGGCAGGGCCTGGGGGGGGATAAACAACAGCCCTTTGGGAGGTTGGGGGGGGGAGTTGAAGCGGAAAGGAGGGGCACCTCGAAGGGGGGGGAGGGTGAGGGAAGGTAAATGGTGGAATGGGGGGGAAAAGAAGGGAGGTATTGACAGAAGTGGCCACACCCCCACCATTTTTTTTACTTCCAGAGCGGGGGGTGTTGGGTTTAAATGAAAGCCCCCCATAAAGAGTTTCAGCGAGGAGTGTTGGTCAGAGGGGTCAGGCCCTTTCTGTTAAATCCAAGGAAAGGGTTTGGTTTCGGGGAATAAAAGGTCTTTGGATGAAGAAAGGGTTGTTGCCTACAGAAAATGCATTCCAGAGGGGCTCCAGACATGGGGATAGGGTTTTGCGGGGGTGAGGGGAATCTTTTTTTTTAAGGGGTTTTTGAAGTTGGTTTCTTCTTGGCCCGTAAGGGGCAGGTGAAATAAAGTGGGGATGTGCTAAGGGGGCCCGGGGGTTTGGGGGGTTGTCCCCCCGCGCAAGGAGAAGCAGGGGGAGTGTGAGAAGGGTTGGTGTGGGATAACAAAAAGGGGGGTTTTGTAGGGTTTTTTGGGGGAGGGTTTTTAAAAGCTGTGAAAAGAGGTGGAGAAATAGAGGTCGGGTTTGAGGGTAGGATAGAAGGGGAGATTAGGAAGTCGTTTTTTTTTCCAGTGTGGGGTGTGGGATAGACAAGGGAGTTTTTAGGGAAAAGGGAGTTATGAAAAGTGGATTTGAATGCATTTTGGGGGTGGTATGGCAAAAAAGGGGACTAAAACCCAATTTTTTACCTTAAGGTCATTTTCCCGGGGTTTATTTCTGGCTTCAATTTTGGTATAATTTTTTGAAGTCACATTATGGAATTTTCATTAATGGATTTTGCATCTATGGTTTTGCATCAAAAGGGGCCCGGGAACAATGACCAAAAACGTGGGACTTATATATTTAAAAAATCTTAAATCAGATTTTCCAAAGGGGTGAAACAAAAAGTGGGAGGATTTGGGGGTTTTTACTGACAGA
The DNA here is from genome assembly GCA_025379985.1 of Phyllomedusa bahiana. NCBI lineage: Eukaryota > Metazoa > Chordata > Amphibia > Anura > Hylidae > Phyllomedusa > Phyllomedusa bahiana. The sequence goes on along the minus strand of JAODAL010001775.1, from coordinate 75,701 downwards.
AAAGGGGATTTGCAAGTGGGGGAAAATGGGGGTAGAGGCCTCCCTTTTCCAGTGGAGATTTCAAACAAAAATTATTTTAACAAAAATTCCTAAAATTACATTTTAAAACCTGAAAAGAAGGGGGTTAAAAAAATAAAAAATGGAGGACGCTTGGGGGTTGAAGTCCCATTTGTACAAAAGGTTTGTCTTTCATGAAAAATTTGTGGGGTTTCCACCCTTCCCAAACATCACAGGGACATCTTCACTCACTGAAGCCATTTTGTTTTTTGCTTTTTTTTTTTTTTTTTTTCGGTTGCCCCCCGGGGGGGAAAAAACCCCCATTATGATTTTTTTCAAAAATGCTGCAGAAATTTGCCACACAATTATTTTAGACTCCTAATTTTTTCAGCATCTTCCTACCGGTTTTTTTTCCCCGACCCCCCCCCCCAAAAAAGACAGTGTTTTTTAATAAAATTTTTGCCCTAAAGGCTTTCTAAGACTTCTTTTTAGGGGATGTTTTTTTTCTATGAACAATAAATTTACATTTATTTTTTTTAAAAAAAACATCAACATGTATTAATATACGGTATTTTTTTCATCACAAACATCAGCATAAGCACCCAAAACCTCTAAATTTTTCCATAACTAAAAATGAAACTATGCCCTTTTTTTGGGGGGAAAACGGGGTACCTTTTCCCCCATTTTTGGGTGAAAAAACCCCAATGGGGTAGGGGTTTGGATAAAAAGTGGGTTTGTTTTTGGGGTGGCCCTAACCCGGGACTAAAAACAATGGTGAGGGGAGGGGCCCGGGTCGAAGGAGAAAATGGGGCACATCCAGAAAAGAGGCCCAACTCTTTGTAAAAGGGCTGCAGTTTGTGGGCCAAAAAGGGGCCTCCCCAAGTCATTTTGTGGGGGCCCACAAGACCTTTTGGGGGCAAAACAAAGGTCTTCTGCACCACAAAAATGATTTGGCAGGCTTTTTTTGGGGCCCACAGACATTGGGCGAATGTATGAACGGGTTTTACCCTTTTTTTTCTGGCGTACCCCGAAACCCTAAACCGGGGCCCCCAATCCCTGCGGATGCGGGGAGGGCGAGGGTTATGCGCAGCTTCGCCACTTTTCAATGCGCCTCGCATAAAAAGGGCTGAAAAGGGGGCGGGTTTGGGGGTTTTTCCCGGGGGCGGAACGCGGGGGCGCTCAAAAAACTCCAACCAATTAAACATCACGGCTCCCAAATTTCGGCGAATTGCAGCGCTCGCAGCTCCGAAAAGGAAAGACCTGGTTGATTTTTGGTCTAAATGATCCGGCGGAGGCAAATTTGAAGCAAGAACGGAACAGGGAAGGGGAAAAACATATGAAGAACGCAAGAAAAATCATCCCTCAGCGCCTTGCGGAAATTGGAGATGTTTCCCAAAAAAAAACTTGGTTTTTTTTAAAGTGTAAAACATTATCAGAAAAAAAAGCTAAAACCCTTCCCAAAAAAAAAAAATCATTTTCCCCAAAAATCTAGAAGGCCTAAAATTTTGGGAATTGGGATTTTTAAAATTTGCCAGAAATACAGAAATTTCCCAAATTTCCCGTAAGCTTTTCCCAATTGGTGGGTTAAAAAAAAACCCAAAGCCAACCCAGAATAAGACGACATAACCCAAAATTAAAACCTATGGAGAATTTATGGCCCCAATTAAAATAAAAAGGCGGGAAAAGTTCAAAATACAGTAAAAATGCAGAAAAGATCTGATTGGTTGAGCTAGCGGGGGCTCGGCTATCTCGGCCAATCAGAATAGGAGCGACAGGGAACCATTATAACCTATGGAGAAGTATTGACCTATCAAAATCAAAGGCGGGACAGTTCAAAATACAGTAAAAATGCAGAAAAGAGCTGATTGGTTGAGCTAGCGGGGGCTTGGCTATCTCGGCCAATCAGAATAGGAGCGACAGTGACCCATTATAACCTATGGAGAAGTATTGACCTATCAAAATCAAAGGCGGGACAGTTCAAAATACAGTAAAAATGCAGAAAAGAGCTGATTGGTTGAGCTAGCGGGGGCTTGGCTATCCCGGCTAATCAGAGCGTGAGCTACTTATCCCATTGTAGTCTATGGAGAGATGGGGGCAATGAAATCTCGGCTCTCAGCGCCGTGCGGCATGGAGCATGATGAAAAAAAAAATTTTTTAATAGGTGTAAAATATTCTCTGAAAAAGAGCTCAAACCTTCTATAAACATAAATCAATCAAATCCCTAACAACGCGTTTGTCGCAGAGACCGGCGCTACATAAAGAATTGGGATATAGAGAATTGCCGGGAAATCCAGTAACTCAAATTCTTTATGCTCTGCTCATTGGTCGTCAGAAACCAGCCAATCAGAAGTGGAGCGACAGGGAACCAGTATAAGCTCTGGCGAAGTATGGAACAATCAAATTCAGAGGTGGCCAGTTCAAAATACAGTAAAAAAGGCAGAAAAGAGCTGATTGGTTGAGCCCAGGCGGCAAATATGAATCCACCAATCATATGTAGTGCGTCTATTTTAAATGGAGAAAGAAGGGCGCGATAGAAGGGCGCCCGAAAAGTTATTACTGTCTATGGGAAATATTCTAGTACTGTGATTGGTTGGTGGGAAGAGGGGCTCGTCCTGCTTAGCCAATCAGCGGCTGAGCTACCTTCTCATTGAGTTCTATGGGGAAAAGAAATGCAGAGCGAACTTTTCCCCGCATGTATGAGCGCACCTCCTCGGACGGCAAATATTAGGCGCAGTCCCGCACTGCGCCTAAGTCCCGCACTGCGCCTCACACACTGACGAGGCGCGGCAGACTTTACACCGCATGCATGAGGCGCAAATTTCGCCGGAAAATTGGCGAAAACATGCGCTCCGACGTGGCGAGCTTCATACATGTCGCCCTTTGAGTTTGACAATTACTTGCACCAAAATAGTGATCACACTTATGTAGACATATTTAATACTAGATTAGCACCCCAGTCCAGTCAGATCACCATTTGGCATCAGGAGCCAAATGTTCCTTTTAGGGCAGATTGGTTTATGCCTCATGGGTTCATTATTTCTAGTTCGAAAGGAGAAAATAAAGTTTTCAGATTACCTACAGCCTTCCCTTTCATCCACATCTTATCCCCTAGGTTTAACTTAATGAACATATGTCTTTTTCAACCTTACTACCTATGTAACTATGATTTACCAATGGTCTGACTCATGACATCTGTCATCCCCCCAAAGTGTCTTTTAAAAGTCCAATAGCAGAGGCCAATAAATAAAAGTAGAAGCTGTTCAGACACATGCATCAAGAATTGTCCCTGTCTCATTATAAAGTATAAGCAATTGCCTCATAAATAATACTGTAAAAGTGACACATGAATGGTAATGAAGCAGGATCACAGGATTTATAGAATGGGACAAGGCTGATGTGTTACTGAAAGGAGTGATGGATGTGGGGAGTTGGATTCTAGACATGGGACATATGCATCTCTGACCCAGTGTACAGCAGGCCCAGCTTCTGGTATGTACAGGTGAAGAAGACTAGACAGGTCCTTTTTCTTGCAACAGACAGTAAAAACAACCCTGAGGAAGTACATTTCCGTCCATTACCAGAAGTATAGCCATACTTGAGAGGTATGCTTATATATCTGTGGAAGCTCCCATATCTGGGCCCGACTGTTATGACGTCATTGGTTGGCATCTGTCAGGTTCCTGCACCCAGTGGTTGATAGAAGAGGCTTAGTTAAGGTGGGATTGTATTGAGATAGCTGAGGTGGAGAGGGCGTCTAAAGCTGAGGATCATGTAATATACCAAACATGGCTATGTCCAGTGAAGTAACATGCATTATACTGTTATTTAAAGACCATAGTGCAGCAACCGGCTGCAGTAGGCTTGGTGGCTCTTCCAGGAGAGTTAGCAAGTATGTATTAACTGTTTGCATGCGCAAACAGTTAAAAGAACAGCACAGACCTGGGAATTTAGGGCATGTGCCCTGAATCCCCAGGACATACAGGGCGACATGTATGAAGATCGGCGTGTTGGAACGCCCGTTTTCGCCCGATCTAAAGTGAAAGCTGCGCCTCATTTATGTCGGCGCCCGAAGTGCACTCATACATGCGGTGTAAAGTTCCCTACGCCTGACCAGTGTGTGAGGCGCAGTGCGGAACTTAGGCGCAGAAGGACTGCGCCTAAGATTCACAGCCCGAGGAGGTGCGCTCATACATGCGGTGAAAAGTTCCCTGCGCCTCACCAGTGTGTGAGGCGCAGTGCGGGACTTAGGCGCAGAAGGACTGCGCCTAACATGTATTACGATTCTAGATAGGCTGGAAATCAGTAAAAAATCATTAAACATGTTAGTGAATAGCAAAAAGAGTTGTCTTTCAAATGAATGAATGAATAAAGAGAAAAATCAAAGTTGAATAAAAGACATAGCAATGTATAGAAAAAGTTGATCGTTTAAAATTAAAGCAGATATATATAAGCTCTCCAAAGAAAGAAAGAATAGCTAGAGCAGGTCTTAAAAAATGGAGAGAATTTAACTAATTTTACATAAGTGGTCCAGTACTCTAGATATGAATATGAAAAATAATAAAAAATATTAATAGTTCAAATCACCCATTTGCCATTTTACAAATAGACAATTAAAAAAGTTACATATAATTGGTATCGCAGCGCCCGTAAATATCTGATCTATTAAAACTTGACATCATTTATTGCATCAACCTACAAAATACAGATAACAAATAATTTATAATGAAGCGTGAACGCCATAAAACCCTGCAAATATGGCACAAGTACGTTAGTGTGACATCTATGTAACTTTGCGCCAACCCACCAGTTTTAAATAGACATATAGGGTGACATGTATGTATTTTGGTGCCCAGACGACAATTTTATTGCGTGCATTAATAGCGTAGAACACGTCTGAATTTATTATCCTGTTCTACTGCGGGTAATAGATAAGGAGCTTTCTAGCTCCAAAACGACAGATCAGGCTCAGGTAAACCACTTTTAACTTGGTTTGGCTGTTCCAGCAGTTATGCGCCTAGTTTTGCCGTCCTCCCATCATAAATGTGTAGAATCATAAGGTTGTGGTGCAACACCACCAGCATGCCCCCCTATCTCAGGCGCATTACAAAGTACGCAGGCGCCTGTGCGTCTGATTATAAATCTAGAGAACAGGGCTGCGCCAGTTTTTGGGCTGAAAGGACACCAGAATACTAGCGCAGCCCCGTATATACATGTCGCCCATAAATAGATGTATAGATATATACCCTCAGTAGAACAGGTTTATAAATTCAAACGCATTCTACGCTACTAATGCGCCCCAAAAAATTGTTGTCTAGGCGCCAAAATACATACATGTCGCACATAAAGTGAATAATACACAGTATGAATGAAAGTGGGGCATAACACTCAACATTGGCGCATAGAGTGTTATACACCAAACTTTGTATGGCAGTTTTGCACAAAACTTTGGCATGTTCAAGGCACATTAAAATGTGTTGTGTCCGGCGCACACTGTGCTATTTTTGGCCATATTTGGCCATGGTTCATACATCTATAGAACAGTGCTCAGGCGAGTTCATAGATGTCGCTCTTAGATTTTTTTTTCCAGATTTCTTAGTAAATTATATGGTACGGTCATATGTAGTCTACATAGGTAATTTTTTCTGCTCATTCCCCTGCGTCTACGTATTTAGGTACTTGTTGCTAAATACGCCGGCGTTTTGAGTTCAATCAGTTGTATGGGCCGACAGCAAAAAAACTGCGGTCGGGCATCAGAAAAAAAACACGGTTGACTTTCTGATGGTTTTTGTCCAATGCTGTGTGATTCTAACAACTTCTTTCCCTGCCATCCTGCATGAACACATAGGCTTTGTCTACACTGCACACATTTTCAGTGTTTTTTCAGTGTTTTTAGTTTTCTAAAACCGACTTTAAGGGCTTGTCCCCACAGCACAGGTTTTCAGTCGGTTTTACAGACGGTTTTTGGATTTGAAAGCAGTCTGTAAACCAACTGTCAACCTTTTACATTGATTTAAATAGAAAATCCATTCAGCAGTCCCCACTGCACGGATTTTCCGCGGGGCTGTTTTTGGCACCACTGGCGCTCCTAAAAACTTAGAACATGTTCATCCTTCTACCCAGTTTTCGAAGAGAAAAAGAACATTTTGGGGGGAAAAGGGACGGCCTAAAATCCACAAACCGCAGAAAAAACCCCCCGCCCGCCCATTTTCCCAAAAAAAAAGACAAAATACCAGTGGGAAAAAACCAAAACCGGGCATTTTTTTAAAGGGTTTTTTAAAGGAAGGGCACCCAATTAGAAAAAAACGTTTTTGTAGTTTCCACAAAATTTTTTTTTTTTCTTTTTTGTTTTTTTTTTTGAAAGATTTTTTTTGTAACGTTGCAAAAAATTCAGAGCATGGGAGAAAAATTTTAATTGAGGAAAAATTAAAACCGCTGGATTTTTTTTCTGTGGGGTTTTTTTGGGGGGGGGAAACTGCTGAAAAAACGGCCAGGTGTTTAATAAAGCTGTTAAATTTTTTTTAAAAATAAAAACTGCCCAAAAAACATTTCCAAAAAAACTAAAAAACCCCCCAAAAAAAATTAAAGGGAAACCCAGTTTGCTTTGGAAAAAAAACCCTGACCTTAAAAAGCAGTTTTCAGGCTTTGTTTTTTTGATGAGATTTTTGTTTGGTGCTGTGTGGCCCTAGTCTTACTCTGCTCATTCATTTTTTATGAATCAAACAAGGGGCTACACCCGTTTTTCTGGTAAACCCCTTTGAGCCAAAAAGAATGTATGAACAGGTTTCACTCCAAAACCCTTTTGGGGCGATAAGTCCCCCTTTTTAATTTCGCCCGAGACACTTTTTTTTTGTGCCAAAGATTAGGGGGTTCTGTTTTGAACAGCCAAGACCCAAATTTAAAGGGGGGTGTGAGCCAGACTTGTTGTTTTTGACAAATAGGTGTGCCTGATGTTTTTAAATGCAGGAAAAAACAGTTTCCCCACATTCTACCTACCTTTAAAGGTACCTTAAGGCTATTTAGAACTGGTCTGTCAGCGCCAGGATTCATACATGTTGCCCTTTGTCTTCAATTTAGTTGGTGTTCACTTATGAACCTACCACCCATTTATATCTTTGTTGGATCCTATCCACATCAGTCTCTCCCCCTTCTTGCCCCTGTAAAATTTCAGCTCATTTACATATTTAAATTTCTTAAATCACCTTAAACCAAATGACCCCCCCAGCCAAAAACCCCAAAAACCAAAATTGACCCCAAAATCTCTAAAACCATCCCCTTCTTTCTCTATAGTTCTTTTTAAATTTTTCTGCGGAAACCTATTCTAAACCCAAATCCCCAAATTTTTATACTAACTTCAACCTCTTATCTGCTGCCCCCAAAGAAACCCCCGAAAAACGGGTAAACATTCCCGTATGAAAACCCATCTCTTATGACTGTGCTCTCTTGAACTCTCAGGTAGTGTGCAGCAAATCCGCTTTATTTATGACTTCTTCATTTCAAACTCTCTGAACATGCTGGTTCTCCTTTGGAATCAACCCTTGGGCAAACCCCTTCCTGCTGCTCAAATTTCCCTGGGATTACATTTCTTTTAAAACCCCCAGAGCAAACAATAGGTAGGGTGGAGGAAACCTTCCCTTTTCCCCTTTTTTTCCTTTTCCGGGATTTTTCCAAATACCCCCGAAAAATTCTCAACTTTTGAGGATTTACAAATCATACTTTTTCACCCTTGCTGGGACTGCTTTTGGGGCCCCCCTTGACAATACACTCACCCCCGCCCTTTATTAGGTACACCTGTCCCCCTTAAACACTTAATTTTAATCAGCCAATCACGGGCCCGGCAACTCAGTGCTTTTTGGGCATGTGACAGGTCAAACAATCTCCTGCTTTTCAAACCGACATCAGTAGGGGGGAAAAAAAAGGTGATTTGAGTGCCTTTTGAACGGGAGGTTGTTGGTGCCAAAGGGGGGCTAGTTTTTCAGAAACGCTGACCCCTGGGATTTTCACGCACAACCATTCTAGGGTTTACAGAAAAGGGCCCCAAAAAAGAAAAAACATCCAGTGAGCGGCAGTCCCCCGTGGGGGGAAATGCCCCTTTTTGATGCCAGGGTCAAAGGAAATGGGCAGACTGGTTCGAGGATAAAAGGCAACAGTGACCAAAAGCCACCCCTTCAAAAACCAAGGGGGCCCGAAGACCCTCTGAAAGCACGTACGGCGAATTTGAGGGAGATGGGCTACAAACAGCGAAGAACCACCGGGGCCACTCCTTTCAGCAAGAACAGGAAAAAGAGGGCCCAAATTTTCCCAAGCTCATCGAAATTGGACAAGAAGATTGGGGAAAAAGTTTCCTGGCTGAGAGTCTCGTTTCTGCTCGCTTCGGATTGGTAGGGTCAGAATTTTTGGGGTTCCCAAAAACAGAAAGCATGGATCCACCTGCCTTTGTACAACGGTTTTAGGCTGGTGGGGGTGGTGTCATGGTTGGGGAATATTTTCTTTGGCATCTTGGGGCCCCTTGGTACCAATTGAGCATCTTGCAACTTCTTGTGGAATCTATGCCACGAAGAATTGAGCAGTTCTAGAAGGCAAAAGGGGGTCCTACCATTTACTAGCATTGGTGTACCTAATTAAAGTGGCGGTTGAGTGTAATGGAATTTCTATGCCTCCATCACTTCACTTATCACTGATAACCAAATAACATTTAGGGAATTCACTCTGAATTGGGATTTAAACAGTCCTCATCATCATGCTGTTCACATTTTGATATTTTGCGACCAGGACAACACCTTAACCCCTTACCGCCGCAGCCAGTTTTCACCTCCATGACAGAGCCACATTTTTGAAATCTGATATGTGCCACTTTATGTGAGAATAACTTTTTGATACTTTTACCTATTCATGTGATTCAGAGACTGTTTTCTCGTGACATGTTGTGCTTTACTTTAATAAGAAATTTTGGTCCATACAATCCTTGTTTATTTGTGAAAAATATCAACATGTCATGTAAATTTGTAAAATTACAAAGTTCAAAATTTCTGCACATAAGGCAGTTATTCCACACGCATATGGCAGGTATAGCCATAGGCGGATAGCGCAGTCCCAGGAGGTTCGGGCTTTGGTCACAACGGCAGGAGGACAAGCAGGTATTTTTATAAGACTGGCGTGTAGCGACGGTATAGTCAGCAGAAAGGCATGTAACTGACGGGTACTAGTGGATCCGCTGGACCACGCAGGCGATGGTAGATGGTGGAAGCCCACGCAGGGAACGGAAAATCTAAGTAGGTTCCCGGAAATTCACCAGAGCCGAGCAAAGGGCAGGATGGCTTGCGGCGGCGGGAGTCTACAGGTAGTTTCCCCAATGGCGGGGTTGCCTGCGGTGTGCGGCCAAGGGTGAAGTAGTACAGATTAGTCAGGCAAGCTCGTAGTCAGGGACAGGCCAGAAGGTTCAGGACGGCGGCTTGGGATGTAAACGTGGACAGGCAGAAGGTCAGGTCAGGCGGCTCTGGATCGTAATCGTGGACAGGCTGAAGGTCAGGGCAGGCGGCAAGATTCGTGGTCGGATAAACTAGGCAAAAGGTAAGGTACACGGATAGACAAGGACTAGCTTGGCTCGCTTTTCTCCAGGGTAAAAACACTACTAAGGATCCGGCAGGGCCGGCAGGAAGGGCCAGAGCCTAAAGTAGGAGCAGTGCCCGGCAATACCCAATTGCCGGCGCACTTGCCCCTTTTTAAATTTCAAACAGGGCCGGGGCCGCGCGCCCTAGGGGCGGAGCCACGCGCCGGGGAGGACTGGGACTGAAGCTGAGCAAGGAGTGCGGCCCGGGGTAAGTTGACGTTTGAGGGGACTGGGACAAGAGCGGACCCCGAACCCGACGTGCGGGACGGGGCTCTATGGGAAGCCGCAGCACGGACGCGCCTGCGACCCGAGACAGAGGTCGCAGAGGGGCGTCTCGTGACAGTACCCCCACCCCCTCTTGTGCCCCCCCCTTGGGCCCCTCTCTTACTGGATCGAAGAGAAAGAAATCTCTGGATGAGATTACGGTTCAGGATATGCGTCCGGCTCCCAAGACCTGCTCTTCAGGAACCAAACCCCTTCCAGTCTAACAGAAAGTTACTTTCCCTCTAGTTCTCCTCATACGCAGGATATCCTTGACTTTCAAAGACATTGGAAGCATCAGCTATGGGTGGAGGAGGGATAGACTTCTAGAGGAGAAACGGTTAATGACCAGGGGTTTTAGGTAGAGTGACGTGGAAAGAGTTAGGAATTCTCATGGTGGGGAGGGAGCCGGTAAGTTTGTAAGAAACCAGACTAATGCGAGTGATAACCTCGAAGGGTCCCAGGAAAGCGGGGTCCCAATTTGTAGGAGGGCATCTTAAGAGGGACATTATCTGGCCCGACAGCCACAACCTTGTCACCTGGGGAGGAAAGACAGGAGGAGGACAACTTCCTTTCTCGGCTTGGGTCATCATGCGCTCGGAAGCGCTGAGCAGAGATAGGCGGGTCTGGGAACAGATGGTCGTCATGTCCTGAACCAGTCTGTCCGCGCAGGAACCTCGGAATGGAGATGCCAGAGGGTGAGGGGGGCGGGGGGATGCAGGACCGTATACAATGTAGAAGGGAAAGAGCCCCCTGCGGATTCTGAAGTCTCGGGAGATGTACGAGAACTCCGCCCATGGGCAAACAAGTCTGGACTTAATCGTCTTTGGCGTGCTGAACGATATGGCGTAGATAACTTTCCCAAGACCTGGTTTACTCTCTCCACCTGGCCATTCGTCTGAGGGTGGTAAGCAGACGAGAAGTCGAGTTTCACCTGGAGTTGGGAACAGAGGGCAGCCAAACTTGGAAACAAAACTGGACTCACCATCCGAGACGTTTTGCTGCTGGGGAGCCCATGCAGACGGAACACATGCTGGAAAAATTGCTCGCCAGGGGGTGGCCGATTGGCAGGCCCAGCAGAGGGAGTAGGAACAAAATTGCGTCATCTTGTGAAACCGAACAGTAGTACCCAAATGTCTGTGTTTTGCCAGAAGAAGGTGGGAGATCGGTTATTAAGTCATCGCATTATTGGTCCAAGGTTGCGTCGGAAATGGGTTTTAGTGGGTGTAGTAGACTGCGGCTTGTGTCGAGGCGTCTTGTTGCGGGCTCAGGAGTTTACAGGCGCTCTGACAAAATCCTTGACATCCTTGACGGTGCTCTGGCCACCAATAGAACCGGGATATCAAAAGGAACAATCTTTCAGCGCGCCGGGATGGGACGGCTACCAAAAGAGCAATGGCCCCATTTCAAGATGCAGCTGCGGTGAGCAGGGCGTACGTAGTAGGTCCTACTGGAGGAAACCTTCCGGAGGTCAAATGGAGAGCAGGCCAAGATAAAGGCGTTCTGGGGGAATTATATGCTTGGAGTAGACTCCTCACCCACCAGTCAGAAAGCCGGAAAGGGCGTCGCCTTGGTTGTTCTTCTCCGCGGTGGGCCGGAAGTGAATCTGGTAGTCGGAACGGGTGAAGAAGAGCGGACCACCTAGCCTGGCGTGGGTTTATGTCGATGAGGCATTCTGAGGTATTGAAGGTTTTTGTGTCTGAATAGATGCAGTGGGATGGCGAAGCCACCTCCAATAGGTAGCGAAATTCTTCCAAAGGCCATCTTGATGGCCAGCAAATCACGGGTCGCCTATCGTGTAGTTCCTCTTTCTTTCCTATTTACTGGGCCGGGACGGAGACGTCTTGGAAAAGAAGCCACACAGTACGGTCTTGCCAGTGGGGCCCTTTTCCTTTTTGCGTAAGGATGGCTCCGACCCCCACAGACGAGGCATCCACTTCCAAGGTGAATAGGGTTTCGCGGGGTCCGGGCCGCAGAGAGGGAAAGTTGCTGATGGTATAAGGCAGACTTGAGCTTTGCGAAATGACTTCCGCAGCTTCGGAGAGGGCCAGCTGCGTGGGTTAGCTTGTTTCTAGTGAGAGCCACGTATCGCAGCCACTAGCAGTTAGATAAGTGGGGGAAATAAATGGCGAGGCGTAGTTACAGAACTCAAGAAACGCTGTATGGCACGCAAAACCGATTACTGGGCGTGGCCACTGCAACACGGGATGACAGCTTTGCTGGATCCCATCTGTAGGCCTCGGATCAACGAAAATAATTGTACCCCAAGATAACGGAAGGCTGGTTTGGTGGAAGAGGCACTTCTCCAGCTTGGATTCAGGGATTATCTCGGAGCCGCTTCAAAACACCTTGCACGGACATGACAATGGTGGGTCTCCCAGGCAGGTGAGTACACCAAATTATCGTCCGGATAGACCACTTCGCAGGTGTAGAGAAGATCCCTGATAAATGTCATTCACGAGCTTCCCGGGAAGACGGCAGGCGGCATTACACTGTCCGATATGGCATTACAAGTACTCGAAGTGGACGTTCCCTGTGTTGACGGCCGTTCTTCCATTCATCGCCCTTGCCAAATTCGGACCAAATTGTAGGCCCCTCTTAGATCCAGCTTGAAGAAAATCTTGATGCCCTGCAGACGATCAAATAACTCCGTGAATCAAAGGTAGAGGGTTACGATTCTCACGTGATCTTATTCAGACCCCGGTTTGCAATGCAAGGGTCGCACGGTTACCATCCTTCTTTTCACAAAGAAGAATTCCTGCCCCCACGGGAGAAGAGGACTTCTTGAATAATACCCCTTCTGAGGATTTTTTCCTCTACGAATGTACTTGGACTTGGCTTGTGTCTCCGGAACGGATAAGGGGTAGACTCTGCACCTGAGGAGGGCTGCGGGTACCGGGCAATAGGTCAATCGGACAATCATAAGGACGATGTGGCGGCAGGGTATCTGCCTGCTTCTCAGAGAAGACATCAGCATACTCCTGGTAAAGGAGCGGGAGACCCGCCTAGAGGCTTAGCTTGGTTCCGTTAGAAGCAGGCTGGCACCTGGCGGAAGGTGACACCAAACAGCGAGACCGACACTCTGTGCCCCTTCGCAAGACCTCGATCCCGTCTTTGTCAGTCAAGAACCGGGGCCATGGCGCTGCAGCCATGGAAGGACCCAATAGACGGGCGAAAGAAGGACCGGGGTAACACATAGTAACGAGAGTCTCTCTTTGTGTAGTGCCCCTACTTGGAGGACAATGGCCTCAGTTACGGTATACGGACTGGGTCACGGAGGATCTCTCCACTGACGGAGGAAATGGACCGGAGGATTCTCCAGGGGACCACGGGGAGGGCAGTGTTGAGACACCAGGGGCAGGTTCCAGGAAGTTTCCGAGCAGAACCGGAGAGTCCAAGAATGCTGAAACTTGAAAAGTGGGGGGGGGTCCCGGCTTCTAGTAGCGATTCAGGGACTGAATTGTTCCAGGCAGGGAAGAGAGACTGCACACGCTTAGGGGATGCTTCTCCCGTAGCCTAGGTGTGCCCGTTCTCCCGGACGCGTGGGGTGAAGCAGACAAAACAACGGAGGAGATGATCAGGGCTGCCGCAGTAGAGACATAAGGTTCTCTTTACACCGTCGGTTAAGTTCTTGCGGGACAGAGTGGGCTCTATCCACTTGCATGGCTTCTCCACGGCTGGCTGGGAAAAGAGGCGGTGGAGGCCGTAGAACACCGGCGCAAGATGAGATGGCCGGAGTGTATGGGTGGTTTTGCTCTTGGCGGAGTCTCACGCACATTGTTCTGCGAATCGGGATGTCAATCGGTTAGCCAAGTGGATTAGCTGCGTTTAAAGAAGACGGGAAGGTCTCCGGCGGCGAGCGCATCCTTGATTGGGTGGAGAGGCCCTTTCTTGAACGTGTGGCGCATAATGCTGCATCGTTATTCCAGGCTAGCTCCATGCTAGGTGTGCGGAAAATGCACGGCGTAGTTCCCACGGAGGGAGTTCCCTGCGTGTAGGTTCAACTGGGCGATTTCGGCAGACGACGCGGACGAGCAGGTTCCTCGAAGACACTCCGGACTCTTTTAGTAAGGAAATGTCGCTAGGTGGCCGTGGATTGGGGTCACCTCGGTCCACAGAGGGAGTTGCCCAACGCCAGGGATTTACTGGAGAGGGAGACTGACCACGAAGGCCACCTTGGATCTTCTGACGGAAACTGACCTGCCATGAGTTCTACATGGCAGGTGAGCCACTGGGGTGATGAAGCCCTGCAGACCTTGAATCCCACATTCAAACTTAGTCGGATTGGTTAACCGGAGCTTGGGACCGACTGGAGCCAACTGCCCCGGGAAGGAACCACCGCAGCGACTGCTGCTGCTGCTGAGTGGCGAGGAAACTGCTGAACCCAGAGAGGGAGAGTTGCTCGAGCTGTTGCGCTTGCTGCGCGATCTGTTTGGACTGTTTGGCCACTTACGGTGGTGATTACTGGCGGACACTTGGCAGACCCTTGGCTGGGATCCATGGCCGATCCTATGTAACGGAAGGGTAGTTGTGGATCGGCCTGGACCACCGCAGGCGATGGTGGAAGCCCACGCCAGGGAACGAATCTAAGTAGAGTAGGTCCGGTATTCACCAGAGCCCGCCGCAAAGCGGGATGGGACTTGCTGCGGCGGGGAGTATTACCAGGTCGTTTCCACTGGCGGGGCTTGTATGCGGTGGCGCAAGGTAGACGTGTACAGATTCGTCAGGCAGCTAGTAGTCGGGGAAGGAAGAAGGTAGGCCTAGGCGGCTCTGGACGTAAATGTGGCAGCAGAAGGTCAGGACAGGGCGGCTCTGGATCGTAAACGTGGCAGGCAGAAGATAAGGTAGGGCAGACGGCAAGATTCGGGTGGACGATAAACGTGGCAAGGGGTCGGTTACACGGTAGACAAGTACGCTAGGCACGCTTTCTCTCAGAGGTAAAAACACTAAGGATCCGGAGGAGGGCCGGCAGGTAGGGGAGACTAAATAGGAGCAGTGCCCGGCAATACCCCAATTACCGGCGCACTGCCCCTTTAAATTTTCAATCGCCGGGCCCGCGCCGCGCCCTAGGGGCGGAGCCACGCGACCGGGAGACTGGAACTGACTAGAGCAAGAGCGCGGTCCGGGTAAGTTGAGCGGCGGGGGACTGGGACTAGAGCGGGACTCCGGAACCCAACGTGGAGGACGGGGCTCCGCTGGAGCCGCAGCTCTGACGCGCCTGCACACGAGACAGAGGTCGCAGGGGCGTCCGTGACAGCGCAACAGTAGCGCACAGGTAAATGCTGGTAGCATACAGGAACACTGGTTCAGCAATGACACAGCAGCCAGGGGGTCAGGCTCTATGTAGGACAAACACAACAACGAACACTAGGCACTAGAGCATAGGCACGAAGTTGCTTATATACAAACTCAGGTCAGGGATCAATTGCCAGAAATTGAGACACTGTCCCTTTAAATACTCAGTGATGGTGCACACGCCCCTAGAGGGCACACGAGCGCGCACAGGATGCCAGGACTGGCCTGAGGGATGTCAGTGCGGCTAAATTCCGAGGAGCTGCCGAAACCAACAGGAGCCGGGACAGGTGAGTAATGAGCAGTGGCCGCAGCAGAGACACGGGCACGACCGCGGACCGGGACAGCGGCGTGCACCATGACAGTACCTCCTCCCTTAAAGTATTTAAAAAGGTGTTTAGGAAGGTTTTTTTAACACATTAGGTATTTCACAGAAATTAAGAAAAGAGGAGGTGAAATTTTACTTTTTTGGCAGAGTTTTAATTTTTATCCTTTATTCACTAGATCACAGTAGATGTGACAAGGGAAATGCAACTCAACATCGAGTTCCCAGATTTTGCTGATTTTAGAGATATCCCATATTTGGACCTAGTGCGCTATTTGGCTCAACCACAAGCCTCAGAGTAGGAGGAGCACCTACTGGACTCTGGGGTCTCATTTTTATTAGGATTTTCTTCAGGCACCATTTCCGGATTGCGGACACCCTAAGGTGCTAAAACTAACACCCCTAAAAAGACCCCATATTGAAAACTACACCCCTTAAGGAAAATATCCAGAAGTGCAGTGAGTATATCAATCTACAGGTCTTTCACAAAAAATTTTAGTGTTTGGCTGCAAAAATAAAAACATTTTTTTTTCCAATAATCTGAAATTTTAGCTGAAAATGTTTAATTTTACAAGGAATCCTGGGAAGAATCCACTCCCCCCCAAAAAAAATTGTTATGAAATTTCTTCCAAGTTTGGCAATACCCTATATGTGGTTGCAAACTGCTTGGTTGGGCGCATGGCAGGGTGTACAAGGGAGGGAGCGCTATTTGGTTTTTGGAATGCAGATTTTGGTGGGGCCATGTCACAATTACAAAGCCCCTAAAGTAGCAGAACAGGTGAAACTTTCCAGAGGTCATCCCATTTTGTATGCAACATCCCTCATGGATCTTCTATAGGGGTGTATTATGCATTTAGGGCGCACAAGTGTTCCACAGTTTTTTTTAGCATTGGGCTATAAAAAAGGGGGGAGGGAATTCAGCTCTGCATAGTCTTTTGGGCTTCATTTTCACAGAATTCGCCATCAAGTATAAATGACATAATATTGTTACTATGCGTTCTGTAGAATTACAATGATATACATTTTAATATTGTTTTTTATGTTTTATTACTTTTACACAATAGAAATGCATTTATAAAACATTGTGCTTTTATGTCGTCATATTCTGACAGTCATAACTTTTTTTATATTTCTGTATACAGAGCTGATAATGGGATTGTTTTCTGCGGGTTGACATTTTTATTGGTATTATGGGGTTCATATGACATTTTGATCACTTTTTATTAGGTTAGTGTGAGGCATTTTGAACAAAATACAGAAATCCTGGTAGTGTTTTTATATTTATTTTTTACAGCGGTCACTGTATAAATGATATGCTAGCTTTACTCAGCAGGTCAATACAATTACAGTGATACCCAATTTGTATATTTTTTATGTTTTACTGCTTTTATACAATAAAAACATTTATTTAAAGCGGAAAACACATTTTTGTATTGCCATAACTTTGTAGAGCCATAACTTTTTTATTTCTCTCTGTACAGAGCTGTGTAGTGGCTTGTTTTTTTGTGGAATGAGTTGATGTTTTTATTGGTATTATTTTTTGGAGGACAAGACTTTTTGATTGCTTTTAAATCTGATTTTTAGTGAAGAAAATACTGCAATCCTAGTAGTGTTTTTTATTTTTATTTTTAACAGCGCTCACCGTGCAGTATCTGTTAGTTTTACTCTTTGGGTCAATATGATTATGGTGATACCCAATTTATAATGGTTTTTTTTATGCTGAAGTGCTTAAAAAAAAGTGTTTTTATTATATAAAACAATAAGTGTTTTTATTATATAAAACAATATTTATGATAGCCATAACTTTTTTATTTTTTCATATACAGGATAGACTGACGTTTTCATTGGTACAACTTTGGTCTTTATATTACTTTTTGATTGCTTTTTATTCCATTTTATGTGCTGCAGGATTAATGAAAATCGCAATTCTGTGACTTTTTTTTTTTTTTTTACGGCGTTCACCGTGCATTAATAACATGAAAAGTTTATAGGGTAGGTTGTTACACATGCAGCGATACCAAATATGCATGCTTTATTTATTGTTGATCTTTTTTGGGGCAATTGGTGTTTGTAAAGGAGAAAAGTTCTGTATACGTGTTTTTATTTTATTTGTTGTGTTTTACTACTTTTTACGTTTTTTTTCCTTTTTTCACTTTCTTTTTACTTTTCCCCATAGCGGACTTGTATCAGTGATCTCCAGATCACTGATACAAAGGAGAACCGTACACAGCATTGCTGCTATGTACTGATCTCCACAGGGCACGGCAGGGCATAGTGAAGTCACTGGCAGCCCCAGAAGTCTAAGGGCATGTCCCGATGGCAGAGGACAAATACTGGTCGGTTTATCCGACCGGTATTTGTCCTGTTTTCGTGCCATGCACAAGGATGCGGGGGGTACAGCATTTCTCAGTGATGAGCCCTCCCATGTGCATGTTCAATCTCTTTTGGGTGGCCCGCGGGCGGAAAAACCACCTGGTGGAAAACCTGTGCAGTGGGGACTGCTGTACGGGTTTTCCATGGAGCCCCATTGTCCTCGTTTGCGGCCAGTTTTTCAGACGGTCTGCAAAACCGCAAACCATCTGAAAAACCAGCCGAAAACCCGTGCCGTGGGGACATGCCCTAACAAAGACTTCCAGGGCTGTCAGGTAAGACAACAGCAGCCATGATCACGCCATGGCTGCTCCGACGGAGGACAGAAGAAGCCCCCTCCCTCTGTCTTTCCCTTAGCTGCCTACTCACAGCCAATACAACCTATTACTTTGAATAGGTAGAAACCTGTGAATAAATGGGATATGGGCAGGGCTAGCCATGGGTGGGCTGGGCTGACATACTCATACATAGACTGGACTCTGGCACAGCAGGTGGCAAACTGTCAGATTTCAGCATCAAATATTCTGAAACTACTGTATGTTACAGATCAATGGTATGTTCAATCAGGCTTTACCCAGCGCATACTTCTAAAGCACTCCGACCCCCATTTACCCCCCCCACCTTTCCCGCGGAATATGTCTGAAAATTGAGTACTCATTGGGTGCTATGATTTTACTGTATTTAAGGGGCACAATTACGGCACAAAGTACGCACCGCATATATGACGTATGAGCATACGCTTAAGGATACAACGCTGGAAACAGCATGTCTTTCTCTACCATGTGCTGTTGTCAGCAAAGGCAGCATAACCGATGTGATAGGTTCTCTTTAAACTGTGTATCTGTAGCAACTCTGGTGCCTATAAAAATATACTCCAACCACATTCCTCATTAAGACCTTTGGGAGCAGGCGCATCTAATCCACAAATCCAATACATTTCTCTTTGTAATAGATTTCCATTTGTTCTCGGTCATTTGCTATAATTTCTTCAAAAATTAACAATTTAAGTTCACCCACATTATGCTGTGCCCCTACAGTAAATTCACCCAATGTCTTCGTTTGGGTAACCTCAACACTTCTCTTTTTATTCTGCATCACCTTAGATATATTAACGGATCTGGGGCTTTCTGCTCGTTTAGCCTGATTTTCATGACTCTGGTGGTCTGTCCTATATATATTTTGCCACAAGGGCATTTTAGTATAAATATGACATTATTGTGTTACAAGTAAAAGATCCTTTAATAGGAATCGGATATCCTTGGGTGGGATGCTTGATATGATTGCCCTTAATTAAGCTCGAGGAATTCTGACAGCCGAGCTATGGAAAGTGTCCCTGTCTTTGAGTGTTCAGAGAGCTCTGTTTTGTTTGCCTCTTGATTTGCACATCACAGTGAATAATGTAATTACCTATAGTTTTGTCTTTGCTATAAATTAAACAAGGTTTATTTTGAAATATATTCCAAGATTTTAGTATGGAGCTTTTGATCAATCCAGCATGTTAATCATAGATAGAAAGGAAATCTATACATTCGGTGACCTGTTTTTTCTGTTCTTTCCTGTACACTTATGAATGTCAGGCTACCTACTTCATTGGAAACTTTCAACTTCTTTTCTGGGATAAGCCCATGTGACAAATTTGTCAACTAAGGTTTTCATATTTTTAAAATATTCATCATTATTTGAGCATATCCTTCTTCATATCCTTCCTCTAATAAATTGGCCTTTCGAGATGCCCCTGAAAATAGTAGGTGAATGGTGTCTCTCTCCTGAGCAAATTGTTTCGATCAGTGGGCTTAGTAAACAAGGTAGCAGTAAGTCTGTTACCTTGCTTCATCACCTATACATCTAAAAAGCATGCCATATCCATACTCTTAGAAAAAGTACGTAAATTGCATACCTTTTCCATAGGACGAAGACATTGTCCACATAACGTTTCTTCATGTTTAGTTGATCTTCAAAATGACTGTGCATGTAAGTTCTATGTGTGACATGAAGATATTAGCGACAGGAGACACTATCGAGTCGTTACTGGAGAGATAGGACGGGGCCGGACATGGGGGCGCAGCCCTAGGGGGAGGCCCCACATGACCCGGCGCCCGCCCCGGGGTCATGGGGTAGGGGGCGGGTTAGGCGCGTCACGCTGGGGGGGCCGGCATATAAAGCCGAGCCCCGTGCCCCGGGGAATCAACCAAGGGTTTTGTTATGAGCACAGGACGGCGATCCTCGTCCCTGGGCCCCTTTCCTGAGGTTTTTTTGAGGAAAATTTTGGGCGACTGTTGCTGATACAGCGGGGGATGCAGGCGTGGAGGAGACCTGGCGAGTTGCGGCGGGGGTGGGGATGGGCCCCGGCAGGCTGCTGAGCAGGTCCTGGGGGCTCGCTGGGGGGTACGCATTCCCTGCGCTGCTCCTGCTGGGTTTCCCTGGCCCTTCACTACCCGGGGGCGTCGGACTCGGCCTCCGGGAAAGTCTTAGCCCCAGGTACCCCAGGGCCCGCGTTCGCTGTAGGAGCCCCTCGTGGGACCCCCCAGGTCAGTCGGGGCCCTTCCCCTTCCGTTTTGCGTGCAGCCCGCCTGGGGGAATCCGACTAGGCGAGTTGGGCCCCGCGGGGCGCAGGCGCGTCCCGTCCCGGGGGCGGGGTCTCTGTGGTCTGTCAGGCGATTCCCACGGGACGGCGGGTGCCCCTGCGATGACCGGCGGGGGCCCCCCGGGGGGCGGCAGTACAGCAGGATCCCGAGGAGGCGGGTCGGAGAACACCAAGTCACGACGGGATGCGGGGGTTGGTGGACCCGGGCCGGCCGGCTGGGTTGGGGCCGCGGGCATATCGGGGACCCACCGGGGGGTCGTCCAACGAGAGAGCGGGCCGACAGGATTCGTTCGGAGGTTCATGTCGGCCAGGAGCATCGGCGGTCGGAGTCCAGGTTGCGAGACCGGGCAGAGGCCACTTCAGGACACGGAGGAGGCCCTTCCCGGGGATCGGTTGGAGCGGCTGGCGGGATCACAGCTCCCGTGCAGCCGGGGAAAGCATTCATCTATGTTTGTGATGTCCGCCGGCTGGTGTCGTCACGGGGAATCGGCGGGGGTTTTGCTCTGTTGGGCGGCGGGGATATGGCGTGGCAGGATTTTAGCCGGAACGTTGCGCAATTTTTTGGCCGTTTCCCGGGTCCCCCCGGGGTCGGCTAGCCAACAGTCTCCGGTGGCGGCGTGGAGTTCGGCGGTCCCAAATCATCGGTGGGTCTGGGTTTCCCGCCTTTGGGGGGGGAGATTTAGGAGTGGGTAGTGGGCCCGGGAATAGGTCGGGGTAACCGTGTGGGTTTTCAGACCGAACAGGAATCAGCGATAGGGTTCCCCTTGGATGATGGGCAAAAGGCGAGGTCTATGTTTTTTTGAGGGCCCCTGGGGGCTCATTTAAAAAAGGAGTAAAGGAAAAGATTTGGCAGGATGAATATGTCGAAATCTTTTTTCTTTTGCCTTTGGAGAAATTCCAAACTGCCAAAGGGAAAGAGGGATGAGAGTAAAAAAGAAGAGGAAGAAAAGCGCAGGTGGCGTTGAAAACCGCAGACTTTTCAAAATTGGATGCCCGGCGTTCGCCATTTTGGCGAACGTCATTGGAGAAAAGTCTCCGGAACATTGTTCCGCCCTGTTCTGTTATCTGGACGCAATAGGTGAGGCACAGCGGGTTTACGGGGGACAAGCATGGCTCCGTTATGACGAACAATTTCGTCAGCGGAAAGCGGTCCCGGCTTCCCATCCGTGGGATCAGAAAGACATAGGGCTATGGTTGAGGGTAATGGCACCGACGCGTTACGGACAGCCCTTTCCAAGTGGACCCGGAGGCTCTAGTCAGCAGGGAGGCGCCGGGTCAGGGGGAAGTGGGTCCCAGGGGGGGATTTAAGGCCGGGGTCTGCTGGCAATTTAATGACAGTCAGTGCAACTTTGGAACAAACTGTCTCTTCAGGCATGTCTGTTCCGTGTGTACGGCTCATCAAGGTGTTTGCGTAAAGGAAGGGGGGAAAGGAGCTGGTCCTTCGCAAGGGAGTGACACCAGTGAACATTCTCGCGATGGTCCCTTTCCAAGTAGGTATCCAGACAGGGGGGCATTTTGTTGTTAAAGGGAGGGTTTCCCGGGATGGGTTGGGATCCCGTCACCAGCACCGGGGCCCCCTTTCAGTTAAAATTTGAAATCGGCATTGCTACACCCCAGAGGTAGTAGCGAAAAATTGGGAAAGGGGGTTTCATTGGCAGGATGGGGGGTCCTTTCTCAGCGCTCCCTTTCCGGACCTGGGTCTCCCCACTAGGAGGGGGTTCCTAAAAAGGAGCCCAAAATTTTTTAGATTAATTCACCATTTGTCGTTTCCAAAAGGGTTCATGGTAACAGGGGTTTGATGGGAGTTTGTTCAGTTTTTATACGCTTTTTGACCGGCGCCCGTTGGTTGGTTGTAGGGAAGGAGCCCTCAGGGCAAAAACGGCATTGAGTCCGCTTTTAGATTTTTGCAGTGCCCCCGGATTGCACCTTGTTGGGATGTTACTGGGAAGGGGGCTTTTTTATAGTCGGTGTTTACCGTGGGGTGTTCCATTTCATCTTCTACTTGAAGTTTTTTAATTTCCCTTTTTTAGAATGGTTGACGGGATGTTAGGGGTTTGGCATCTATAATTCATTATTTAGATGACTTCCTTTTCATGGGCCCACGACTCAGGGGGGTTGGGGGTCGCTGTTGGCATCGGGAAAGGGGTTGGCAAGGTTTTTTGGGCTCCCATTGGCCCAAAAAGACAGAGGGACCAACTACGGCATAAATTTTTTGGGATTCGGTGGATTGGGAAATTGATGAATGTAGCCTGCCGGAAGAAAAATGGTAGACATTAGGGGGAGTAAAAGGTTTTTGGCGGAAAAAAGGTAACTTTGAGGGATTTACAGCCTTGTTGGGGAAATTAAATTTTGGGTGTCGCATCTCCAATGGGAGGGTTTTTTTTTTTCGCGGCGGTTACAAAGGAAACGGGGGGTTTTTCGGGCCCCGCATCATTTTATTCGATACTGCAGGAATAAAGGGTGATTTGGGGGAGTTGCAGTCGTTTTTGGAACACTATAAGGGCGTTCGATTTTTTTGTAAAAGGGCTTTGAGAAATCAGATGGGGAGGTTTTTTACGGATGCAGCGGGAGCATTGGTTTTGGAGCTTTTTCCCCAAGGGGAATGGTGCGCTGGCTTTGGGCCTTCGAGGGGGCCAACGGGGTCTGGTCAGGAATTGGCTTTGTTGGGTTACCCCTATCGTGTTGCTTTTGAACTTTTGGGGGAAGCGTTTTAGAACAAAAAAATTCGGTTTATTGCGACCCCCGGGGGGTAGTCCAAGCCATTTAATTCCCATCAGCTTTTTTTCCCTCCCGTCCTTGTTTGCTTTTGTGGCTTGTTTGGGTTTGACGCGGGGGTAGTAGCAACGAAAGTTCCGGGGGTGAAGAATATTGGCTGACGCTTTGTCTCTTTCACAGCTGGAACTTTTCGGAAGCTGGCCCCGGAAAGTGCGGCGGGGGGGGCTGGAATGCCAAGGAATTATGGACCGGGGTAGGGAAACCGAAAACCATTTAGTTAGATCAGGGTTGGCCCCCGGGTACGGGGATTCCATCTTTTTTTATGGCCCTAGGGGAAAACAGGATGGGGGGAATTGATCGCTTGTCTGGGAGGGGGATGGGTCGGCGGCCTTTTTTTGTCTGGTATCAGGGACAATAAAGGGATGGTGGGTTTCCGGGGTGACGAGGCTGTTATGGGCTTACCTTTTGGGTTTTTAAAAAAGCTCGGGGCTTGGGGGACAAACAAGGTTTTTCTGTATACAAGCCTTTAAAGGGGCTTGCGGGGGGAAAAAGCCCCCGGGGTACGGATCCCGGCCCCCGGGGGGTTTTTACCTATTAGAGCGACGGGGGGCAAATTGCCGACAGTTTTTTTTCCCTGTTTTTGAAGTCGCTTTTTTGGGTTGCTTTTTTTTTTGCGTTTTGGGGGTTTTAAGGTTTTAGCGAGCGGGTATCCGGTAAAAAGGGGCGGGGGTTTGCGGGACACATGTGCAACGGACACCAGACGGCCTGGGGTTTTTATACGGCGGCCCCAAGACTGATCAAAAGGGAAGGGGGCAAGAAGTGCGTTAGGGTCGGTTAAGGGGAAATTTATGGCCTGTTCGGGGTTTTGGTGATTTGGGAGTTTACGCGGGGGGGCCCTTCTCCCTGCGGTGCATGCAGACGGGGAGGTTTTTGTCCAAGTTTCAGTTCACCGCTATTTTTCGGCGTGCTTGTCTGAGCTGCTTGGCCGGGCATTTGCGCCACTTTTTCGCATTGGGCAGGACAGAGGCGGCTGGGGGGGTTTTGGATCCGAATGGTACCAAAAAAGGTAGAGGATTCAACAGTACCGATTGTACATCCGCCCCCTTTTTTTGAGATAAGGGGCAGGTATTTGTTTCAAGTGGGGGGGGTATACTGCCAGGGGAGTTGAGTTAGTAGGGTTTTTATTGGTTTCGGTTATTCCCCCCGCTTTTCTTTGTTGTTTCTATTTTAGGTCAAAACCCTATTTGGACTTTGGCCACTCTTATGTCACTGGGGGGCAGAGGGGGGACATAACGTGAAAGTGGTCGGCAACTAGGGGTTTCGAAAACGGGATTGGGTTTTCGGGGATTGGAACGAGGTTTGATCTGGGGCCAAGTGCTTACCAGAATTCCAAAGATTTTTTTAGCAGGGGTCGGTGCCCCGGGTAAGTTCTTTTCATGTAGGGGGAAGATCGGGGGTTTCGTCCATTAGGGAGTTGATTTGGGGTATAATTCGATTTGTTGGGCTGTGGGTTCTGTATCCAGTTTTGGTGATTAATGGTCAATAAGGCCAAGGTTGGGTTGCGAACGCAAATTTGGTGGGGGTATCAAAGGGCAGGATAAAGTGAAAAGGGCAATTTCTTGTTTGTTGTTTAAAAGGGGGTTTGTGGT
Organism: Phyllomedusa bahiana; assembly: GCA_025379985.1. Taxonomy (NCBI): domain Eukaryota; kingdom Metazoa; phylum Chordata; class Amphibia; order Anura; family Hylidae; genus Phyllomedusa; species Phyllomedusa bahiana. The sequence goes on along the minus strand of JAODAL010001775.1, from coordinate 50,901 downwards.
TAGGCAAGAGAACTTGAGAATGGGGGGGAGAAATTTTTGGGTAGGATGGGGTGCATCTGAATGCAGTTGGGCTTTATCTTTTGGGCTTGGGGAAATTTGGAGGAAACGAGAGGCTTTTGGGGGGTGGGGGGGCGTCGCGCACGTAAAGGGTTCAGTCGCAGCTTTGGGGGGTTGGGGTCCCGTGTCGTGGAAATGTGGGGGTCAGGCTCATTGACTCCCAATTGTGGATATACGGTCTGGCGAAGGTTGGGCTCCACGGGGGGGTCCCTTGGGAGCAAATTGTGGAATGATTGGCCGCCGAGGTGGCTTTGTGCCCCGAAGCCGGGGGTGCGGCTGGGGGTAAAAACGGGGAGGAAAACAAGAGGAGTTTTTTCGCCAGCCTTGGGGGTAAAAAGGAATATGGCTCCAAGGACCTCGCCCCAATTGTTTTCGGGAAAGTTATGGAAGAGTTAATTGGGGGAATTATGAGGGTTTTTGCGTTGGGAAAGTGGTAAGTTAGTTCCCATTCCATGAAGTGAATTTTTTATTTTATATTATTTTAATAAAATGGCTGCTGTGGCCAACTTTTCCAATCCATTTCAGTGCTTATTAGAATGAAAGGGGAAATTTGGGGGTTGGGGAGAGTGGTTAAAAACAGCGAGAGGAGGGGGGCCTGCCCAGGGGGCAAGGACGGGGCCGGACATGGGGGCGCAGCCAGGGAGGCCCCCCATGACCCGGGGCGCCGTCCCCTCATAGGTGATGGGGGGGGAGTTTGGCGCGTCACCCGAGGGGGGCCGGGATTAAAAACCGAGCCCCTGCCGCCGGGAATCAGACCAAAGGTTTTTTAGTGAGCAGCGTCCCACCCCCCCCCAAGAGTGTTTTGGGGGGAAATTGGGGGGTGTGACTTGGAAGATGATTTTTTTGAAATGCTGCTTGGGGAAAGGGGTTTTTGTCGCAGTGGCCGCGGGTTGGGGTCCTTGTGTCGGGGGGAAATAGTGGGGGGGCACTCGCTTGGGTCCCAATTTTTGTGGGTTACTGGCTGGCAAGGTTGGGGTCCACAGGGCGGTGTCCTTGGGGCAAGTTGGGAATGATTGGCCCCCTGAGGTGGGGATTGGGGCCCTGAAGCCCGGGGGGACGGCTGGGGGTAAAAACGGAGAAAGGAAACAACGAGAGTTTGTTCCCAGACCTTGGGGTAAAAAGGACTACTGGCTCCAAGGATCAGCCCCAAGTTTTTTTCGGGGAAAATTATGGAAAATTAAAAGAGGAAATTTTGAGGGTTGTAGCGTATGGGAATGTGGGTGAAGTAGTTCCCATTCCATAATGATTTGTTATTTTATATGTATGTTTAATAAAATGGCTGCTGTGGCCAACTTATCCAATCCATGTGTCAGTGTCTTATTGGAGGATGAAGGAATTGGGGGATTGGTAGAGTGGTCTAAAAGCAGCGAGAGGTAGGCGCTGCCCAGGGTCATGATTGCATTCTCTATAAAGCAGTGTTTTATTTCTTAGTAACTGGATATATGAGGTATAGTGAGGATCCTTGTCACTGCTACACCTATAGTGTCTAGTAATTCAGTCATAGCTGATATATTTAGAACCATTGCTGGAAGAACACAAGCTGGTGGTGGCAACATTATGGCCTGGTGAATGTTTTCATGGCATATTCTGGCCCACTTATCCATGTGGAAGCACTCTCAACCAATCTGCATATGTATTCATCCTTGCAGATTGCGTACACCCATACATGCTGTCTTCGCTGGGGCAGATTAAATCTTCCAGCAAGACAACGAGATGTCACATGGCTAGAAATATCCAACATTGGTTGGAAGAGCAGGACCAAGGCTTCCAAGCATTACCCCAAGCATCTGTGGGATCATCATATTTGTTCTATGGTTCCTCCCCCACACACTCTCCAGCAGTTGCGGGATGCAGTCAGCTCTAGATACCTGTGACAACCTAGAAGGACTCTGAGTCACCCCCAGCCTATCTAGCTGCTGTTTGTGCTGTATATGGTGGTTACTCTTGTTATTATGTCATAATAATATGACTGTTATGTATAATATGACTTTTCACTCCTTCTTTAAAATGACAGTGCAGGTGTAGTGTATAGGAGGTGGTGGAACAACACACTGCTAAAGGGTTAAAAGATTTAATAAAGTTTTGTAATGTGAAAAGCTATTTTGCACTATTTTTCTCTATCACTGTATTGAGAATATTCTAGAATTGACCTTTTGCAGCCAAGAGCTACTGAGCATGTCTGTGAGTCATGTCCAGGTGCAGGATATTGGAGAAATGTATCCATTTGCATCTACTCGAGGCCTTGGCGGGAGTAACCATAGCAACATCAGAGGGTGGGGTCAGATTAGAAAGTTATAAAAGATAGGTACACTTATAATTCTGGGTCTCTCCAGGTCTCCATCTGCTAAGAGGAGTCTGGTCTATCACCAGGGGAGCTGTGCTCTTCTGGGTCTTTTTCCAAGTCTCTCCCCAGGAGAGCTTTGCTCTTTCATCAAGGAGTATGGGTCTCTGCGCTGGCATCCACCTTCAGGGTGCCAGTGTGAAGAACTGCATTGGTCGGCTTTAACCCTTTCTCTTCCCTGGCCACATCGGAGTGGGACAGGATGGAGTTAGCTCAGCGAGAGACTGGGTCTAGGAACATCACTACCCCGCCTCGGTCGAGAGTGGCTGCATCTGGAAAGGAGGAATAGTTGTAATGATGGATGTCCACCGCCAGGTGCTGTACCATCTATGCCGGGTTTGAAGTCAAGAGGTCTACAGATTTTGCATCTTCAACTCCTTGTTTCCTGCCTGCGTTTATTCTGCACCGCGCATCAAGGACACTTCAACCTCCATCTTACATGCAGGCAGTCGAGGGAGGGACCGTTACCGGAGTGTGCCCCGGGGAAAAAACTACCACCATCATCTAACCATCACAGTGCAGACCCCCTTTCACTGGTGCCGGGCGCTAGGTGAGCATGAGAGGTGCGGTTGAGCGAGGTACTAGCCTTCGCGACAAGGGCCGGGTTCCCCGTTGGGGCCCGCCGCTTGCCGCTTCCGCCTCCCTCTCCTCCGCCCTCCTTGCCGCTCTGGTTCACCACAGAGGTGGCTGTCACAATTGTCATTGTTGAAGACCAGATCACTTGTTTAAAGTTAAAATTGACATCTGTCCAGAAGTTATATCACAGTACCTAAGTAACACCAATCTTAATTCTATCCAAATGTCATTGTATCCTTTCACCATTTGACCCAATAACAAAAGTGAATTCCAGACGCCCCTCTTCTTGCCCCAATACCTGTGTTAGTAACTTATTTCCTCTTCTAGTCACTCTCTCCGGCTGTCAATAGTCACCTCTTTTTTTTTTCTATCTTTCCCTCCTATGACATGCTGTCATAACCCTTATTTATGATAAAACATCCTCTGCTGTTAATTACAGGTTCTCTCATTTCCTTTTCATCTCAGAAACATTTTAACTACTGTAACCAGGTTAGCTATCTCTGCTATCTCTCTTCTGGACCCCCTAACATTTTAGTCTTCACACTTTATACCCTATTGAAAGAATTCTAACTAAAGTGTCAAGTGATCTAGTGAGAGGTAAAAGTAATGGTTCTATTGATTCTACTGGACTTCATTGCAGTCTTTGACACCATAAATCACCAATTACTACTCAGCATCTGGTGAATACTGCTCTCTTGGTTTTTCTTCCCTCTCTGTCGCTCATTAAGTGTATTGTTCGCTGGTTCTACTTTTTTTTATCTTCCCATTGCAGTTGGAGTTCTTTACAGTTTTTCTCACACAACTCCTATCGGGCAAACTATCATATGAAAACTGTCCTTCCATTGGCTTCCCAATTATACACTAATGGTACCCAATTCTATACTTGTACCTGCACTATTTCAATACAATGGTGAATGACTGACAGTTCTCTCTTTAGCTGAAATTAACTTTTTAAAAAGACTTCTTGTATTTCCTTCATATATTAACTTATCTCAACCAGATATTTCCATTTCATTGTTTAGTACTACCATAACTACCAAAGAGCACACCTGCTGCCGTAAGGTTATTACTGACTTGGAAATGTCTTCTACTTCATATATTCAATCACTTTCTTGCTCATATCACCCGCACCTCAAAAATACCTCTAGCATCCACCATTTTCCTACTGTGAAAAGTGACAACACTATTATTCTTACAATGATTTGTTCCTCCCCTGAAATCAGCCAGACTCCCTCCGACTCTCTGTATCAGTCACTGTACTGGTTGTCCATTGACCGCCTTATATCTTTTTTATCATCTCTGTCAAAAACCATACTCCATTAGGGGAGTCTTTAGAGTGGTCTGTGGAATGGTTTACAGTCAACAACAAATGTAGAAAATCCACTGCAGTCCTTAGGCACTCCTTACTACAGTACAACATCTATTGATTATCAATACATTTTGTGTATATTTTGCACCGTGCTAAGGAGATCTATAGATTTTCAACATTGTCCTTATACTTCAGGACATGCAGGTACAGGATACACACACTTTAGGTATGATCCAGACAGAATATTACACTTATAGGAGGGTAGACTCCCCTTGTCTTATTTTACTTTTTACAATTGCTTTTGAAGCATTTGCATTACAGACAAGGAGGAATTGCCTGCCCACATTTCTCTGGCAATCACCCAGACTCAGCAGTCGTGACGTTGACCTGCTATGGTAAACCAGGCCTGTGGGCTCCCCATGCAATCTCTTCATTTAACAGTATGCTCCATACTCATTGTCAGACTGGGGGTTCTTGGGACCACAGAGGAGTTGATCTTGGGGGCCCATCCTACAGCTACTGTACATGAAAATATTACCTGCCTCTCGGACATAAAGGCGTCCATTTTACCACATAATACAGTGTGCAAAACAGAGCTGTATTGTGCAGAACGCAATACCTAGTGAATCATATAACTATCTGTCCCACACATCGGTCTCACATGTCTGTCTGTCTCACACAGCTGTCTGTCTCACACATGTCTAACATATCATAGATAGACACATGACTGAGCGGCTCCATCCATGCCATTGCTATAACTTGCACCATGATTCAGCCAGCCAACAACATCACCATTGGTTAGCGCCGCTAACAACTGACGTCACTTTTCTCTCCCGGCGTACAATACGATCGTATTGTTCGCCTGGGGAGAAGACGGCTAATTCATAGCTCTCTAAGAGACCTATGAATTACTGTAATCGCTGAGCGCATTTCGCCGCGTAAAAATATGCGGTGAAATACGTGCGCAATTATGTTGACAAATAAGCCGTGTGAACATACCCTTACTCTACCACTGTCCTGTTTCCCCTGTTTAAACTCTAGGCAGCTCAGAATCAGATTAGGACAGTGGTGTAGCTGGAACCTTTTCCACCTGGTTTTGTCGCCAAGTTTATCGCCCCCTTTTACAGACCACACCCTAACTTTATGTGCCTCTTTTAACAGATCCTTCCTCACATTCATACATTATAATTGCCACTTACAAAAAAATCATGTTTTTATGTTACTATATTCTAAGAATCATTTTTTTTACTTTTCAGTCCATGGAACTGTGTGAGGGTTTAAAATTTGTGGGATAAGTTAAGGACTAAAAAGCAGCCCTGGCACTAACCCCCACCAGTACACATACAATATCCGCTCCCCTCACACGAGCCAACATATAATATCCACTCCCCCCAACAGCTTGCATACAATATCCGTCCCCCAACAGCGTGGGCTGTATCTGCTCCCCCCACCAGCCCACATGTAATATACAACCCCTCCCCACCAGCCCACACACAATATCCACTCCCCACAACAGCCCAAGAACAACATCCGCCCCCCACCAGCCCACATATAATATACAACCTCTCCACCAGCCCACATACAATATCTGCTCCTCCACCAGTCCACATACAATATCTGCTCCTACAATATCTGCCCCTGACCAGCCCACTTACTATATCTGCTCCCCCCACCAGCGCACATACAATATCCACTCCCTCCACCAGTCCACATACAATATCTGCTCCTCCACCAGTCCACATACAATATCTTCTCCCCCCCACCAGTCCACATACAATATCCGCTCCCCCCACCAGTCCACATAAAATCCAACCCCTCCCCACCAGCCCACATATAATATCCACTCCCCCCACCAGCCCACATACAATATCCGCTCCCCCATACCAGTCCACATACAATATCTGCTGTCCCCACCAGCCCACATACATTATCCGCTCCCTCCACCAGCCCACATACAATATCTGCTCCACCCACCATTCCACATATAATATCCAACACCTCCCCACCAGCCCACATATAATATCCATCACCTCCCCACCAATCCACATACAATATGCACTCTCCCCACCAGCCCACATATAATATCTGCTCCTCCCGCCAGCCCACATACAATATCTGCTCCCCCCACCAGTCCACATACAATATCTGCTCCCCCCACCAGTCCACATACAATATCTGCTCCCCCCACCAGTCCACATACAATATCTGCTCCCCCACCAGCCCACATACAATATCCACTCCCCCCACCAGCCCATATAGAATATCCGCTCTCCCATCAGCCCACATACAAATATCCGCTACCCTACACCAGCCCACGTACAATATCCGTCCCTCAACAGTGGGGGCTGTATCTGCTCCCCCCACCAGCCCACATGTTATATACAACTCCTCCCCTCCGCCCACATACAATATCCACTCCCCACAACAGCCCGTGTACAATATCCGCCCCCCACAAGCCCACATATAATATACAACCTCTCTCCAGCAGCCCACATACAATATCTGCTCCCCTACCAGCCCATGTACAAAATCCACCTCTCATCATCCCACATTCAATATTTGCTTCCCCACCAGCTCACATACAATATCCACCCCCCAATAGCTCAAATATAATATTCAACCCCTCCCCACCAGTCCACATACAATATCCACTCCCCCCACCAGCCCACATGTTATATACAACTCCTCCCCTCTGCCCACATACAATATCCACTCCCCACAACAGCTCGTGTACAATATCCGCCCCCCACAAGCCCACATATAATATACAACCTCTCTCCAGCAGCCCACATACAATATCTGCTCCCCTACCAGCCCATGTACAAAATCCACCCCTCATCATCCCACATTCAATATTTGCTTCCCCACCAGCTCACATACAATATCCACCCCCTAATAGCTCAAATATAATATTCAACCCCTCTCCACCAGTCCACATACAATATCCACTCCCCCCACCAGCCCACATGTAATATACAACCCCTCCCCAACAGCCCACATACAATATCCACTACCCTCATCAGCCCACGTACAATATCTGCTCCCCCACCAGCCCACGTACAATATCTGCCCCCCACCAGCCCACATATAATTCCAACCTCTCTCCAGCAGGCCACATACAATATCTGCTCCCCTACCAGCCCACGTACAAAATCCACCCCTCATCATCCCACATTCAATATTTGCTTCCCCACCAGCTCACATACAATATCCACCGCCCAATAGCTCAAATATTATATCCAACCCCGCCCCACCAGTTCACATACAATATCCACTCCCCCCACCAGCCCACATGTAATATACAACCCCTCCCCAACAGCCCACATACAACATCCACTTCCCCACCAGCCCACGTACAATATCTGCTCCCCCACCAGCCCACGTACAATATCTGCTCCCCCACCAGCCCACGTACAATATCTGCCCCCCACCAGCCCACATATAATATCCAACCTCTCTCCACCAGCTCACATACAATATCTGCTCACCTACCAGCCCACGTACAATATCCACCCCCCACCATCCCACATTCAATATCTGCTCCCCCACCAGACAACATACCATATCTACCCCACCACCAGCCCAAATATAATATCCATTCCCTCCCCACCAGCCCACATACAATATCCGCTACCCTCATCAGCCCACATACAATATCCACCCCCCTACCAGCCCATAAACAATATCCACCCCCCACAAGCCCACATACAATATCTGCTCCCCTACAGCCCATGTACAATATCCACTCCCATCACCCACCATACAATATTCTCTCACCCCATCAGCCCACATACAGTATAGGCTTCCCCACTGGCCCACAGAAAATATCAGCAGTCCACATACAATATTCATCCCATCAGCCCACATTCAATATCCACTTCCCCCACCAGCCCACATACAATATCCGCTCCCGCACTAGCCAACATACAATATCCACTCCCCCACCAGCCCACATACAATATCTGCTGTCCCCACCAGTCCACATACAATATCTGCTGTCCCCACCAGAACACATACAATGTCCACCCCCCAAGAGCCCACATATAATATCCAACCCCTCCCAAATAGTCTACATACAATATGCACTCTCTCCACCAGCCCACATATAATATCCACTCCCCCCACTGGCCCACAAACAACTATCTGCTCCCCCATCAGCTCACATACAATATCCGCTCCCCCCACTGGCCCACAAACAATATCCGCTCAACACACCGGCCCACAAACAATATCTGCTCCCCTCATCAGCCCACATACAATATTTGCCCCCCCACCAGGCCACGTGCAATATCTGCTTCCCCCCACCAGACCTCATACAATATCCGCTCCCTCCACCAGCCCACGTACAATATCTGCCCCTCACCAGCCCACTTACTATGTCTGCTCCCCCACTAGCCCACATACAATATCCACTCCCCCCACCAGATCACATACAATATCTGCTCCCCCCACCAGCATTACAGGGCCACAGCGGGCCATGTTGTGTTGGGCCTGGGGCCTACCGGAGGATCCACCGATCCTCCAGTGGGCCAGTCCGACACTGGTTGCCCACCACCAGCCCCCATACCATATTCCCTACCACCAGTACACATACAATATCCGCCTTCAAGTTTTCCCTTGGTGACATTCCTCACCACTTTCTAAAATAAGCAACACTATAAACACAAATCAAAAAAGAAAAAGTGAAACCTCCTAATCACGGGTCGGGGAAGTGTGCATTATTTTTTACAATTAGGGCAAGTTACACTCCCACTTAAAAAGCATTATATAACCTACAACACGACACATAGAGACCACATGTGGCAACCCGCTCAAGTCGAATAATAATCTGAATCATAAATACAGCACTGATCCAACACAGAAGTAACCCAGGGACTCACGGGAGATGTCTGTAGATTGCTAGGTATACATGCGAAAAAATCACAGAAAAATTTCCTAAGAAACAAATGTATCTTAGGGATTTGGAACAACAAAAACCGTCCTGAAAAAACCTAAAAAAAATCCAAACTCTAAAAAATAACTTTTAATATATCCCAAAAAAATATGATTGTATCTCAAGTTACATTAGTCAATATATTTTATTTTATATACATTACACACTGTCCCTATCAAATTTTCCCTACAATTCTTAAAATAACCAAGTAATGCCCCGTAAGGGGCCTAGTCTTTGTAGGTCCCCCTATTAAATCATTTTTATGCCCTTTATCAACAAGAAACATTAACTTATATATTTTGTAAGTTTTAAAAGGGATTATCAATTAAAACCCAAACACAGTTTTCATGTAGAGCCCCATATAAAGTACTAAAGGGGTCACAGTCCACTGATTGAACCTAAATTTTTACTCTTTAGTTTATAGGGTAAATGTCTATACTATTTTCCCCGTGAGGGAACATAAGATACATTTTTTCCAACTATTCAAGTACATAAACCTTACCCTGAGCATTTCCCCCCCCCTATTAGGGGTTCTCAGGAGGATCCCTGGGGGAGTCCCCGATAAAGATATAGTCTCCTCGATATATGATTTTTATAGTCCTGTACCCCAAATTTAAATGGTTCAAATGCCCGTGTTTTCCCCAGGTGGCTCACCACTCGGTCTTAAATCCTATTTCGCAGCGCCGGGTTAGGCGGCATCATGGCAACCAGCGCCGTTCAGCCCCAGGGGCCCCCAAATTAACTCGGGCATTTCGGTGGGTACGCCCCATGCGCCGGCAAGAGGGGGGACCATGACAACCAGCCCGCTCAGCCGCGCGTGCCCCGATAGCTCGGCGCCCAATTTGCTATGCGATGCCCCGGGCAAAACCCGGGCATCATCCCCGGCCAAAATATTGTGCACGCCCCAACCCAAACGCACGCCCCACTTTAAACCTCCCACCAACCCTCTAAATTTCTCAGCGATTTTAAATAGGGCAAGATGTCCGTTCTTTTCCCATTCACCCGAGATGGCGCACTCAAACCCCACAAGCCAAACCTACACCATCAGCGGCACGCAGAAACGCTTTCACACCAACAACCCCAAATAATTAGGATACAAGGGTATAAATACCACTGGCGGCAAACTATCCCCGTTATATATTTATATCACTTTTGGTGGTTAGATAAAAAACCATTTCATATACCCCCCACATATTCTCTTTTGGGCCCCAAATATCCCACAAGAAAAATCTAAAAGAGGATACCTAATAACTAGAGAAACATCATTTGAAAAAATAAATAAATACAGAGCATCAAGAATAAAGTTCCGGGATCAAAAATATTAAAATCCCGAGATAATAGAAATATCCTAAGGGCTTTTCTGCCCCAGATAAAAAACCATCCATTTTTCTACCCTTATGACCTACAGGTACCAAAAAAACGTTGAATTTTTTAAACAAGGAGATTTCAAAAAAAACAGCCAAAATATAGAAGTTCTTTAAAGACCCTCTGCTGTATGTTTTCTTTCTAAAGGTCCCCCCTTTTTTCCTTAAAAGTAATTTTTTATCAAGTTTCCCCTTTCTTAATGTTGATTTTATCTTCCCCATACACAAAAACATCATCCCCGAGGAGTCTCCCATCTATCCAGATATCCCGGGAAAGGGGGGTGTACGTCTATGTCGCACATCCCTAAGTTTCACCCAAAGCGAATTTTTATTTGTCTGGTCGTTTTCCTATATATTGTTTGCCACAGCTACAATTACAAAATAAACAAATTCCTGGGGACAGCAATTCTAAAAAAACGAAACGCATAGACTTCCCGTCACGAACTCTTAAAATCCCTTTGGGCGGCGTATACTTGCAAAATGTAATCTTCCCCATGTAAAACATTCCCAACGGTTTACGTTCTAACCCTGTTCCGTTGGTTTTTGGGGACGTATAGTGGGGTGAATCACCTTCCCCCAATGACCCTTCCCTTTTTATAGTCATTGAGGAGTTTTTTGAGAGAAGTCGCTAGATCTTTTTCCCAAAGCAATATACCCAAATTCCCAAATCTTCTTACATATTGTTTCGGGTTTTCATGTGCCCATTATCCAAAATGGGGTTTTTTCTTTTTGGTCCCCCCGGGTTCAATAGATGGGTTTCCCGTCACTCTAAATGCGTTTTAAATCAGATTTTAGTAAAGAGGAGGTTCCCTTTCAGGAAATATCCCCTTTAGGGCATTTGCCCGTTGGTAAAAATCTTTATTCGGACAGTTTTTTACGTTACATAGGTCTTGACCCTTTTGGGTATACCTTTTTAGCTTTTCAGGGTTTATATGAAACCCCCCCGCGGGGGGTATTAGTAGCCGTCTCCTTACGATGATCCCAAATTTGTATGAACCCAAATCATCCGAAAATCCCCAATCCAAAAAAGCTATTTCTGAAATGGATCTCAAATGTAAAATTTTAACCCCAAAATTTTTTAACACCTGGGTAAATTCTCTAAACGACGCCTCCCTGCCCCGCCCAGAAGAAGACGTCATTATGATCGCCCCGTTGAATTTTATTGGTGAACCCCCCCATTTCCCCTTTCCCAACCCCAGGGCCCTTACCAACCCCGGGAAAAGGTTCGCAAGTGGGGGCATGGGTTTCCCCTAGCGGGACCCCCGAGTGGTGGAGACCCCGGGTCCGAAAGGAAATAGTTATGGGGAAGAACAAAACCCAAAAGTTCAAGAAACCTTTTTATTATTTTTTAAATTGTATCCCCCCCATTTCAAGGAAATAATTTTACGGCATGGAGGCCCCCGTGTATCAGCAATGAGGGGACTACTATTGAGTCAGTGTGAGCCCCCAGGGGAAACCCAATGATGAACCCCCTAATTGAGGGGGGGGAAAAACCCTCAAGGATAAAGGGTTTTATTTCTTGGTGATTGGGTAAAATGTAATTTTTTGTCCCTACCGGGGATTGTATAGACATTTCCCTTAAAGAAAATAAAAATTTCGTGTTTTAATCAGTGGACGTGATTTTTTATACTTTTTTGGGACTTTACAGGAATAGTGATAACTGTGTTTGGAATTTTAAATTTATATATCTTTAAACACTGTGGAAATTTTAAAAATGTTAAAAGTTTCTGGGGTTTATAGGGGAAAAAAGTGATTTAATAGGTGAGCTAAAAGACTGGCCGTCCCTTTTGGACGAAATTACTTTGGGCTTTTGGGCAAGTGTTGGAAATTTTGATGGGACGGGTGTATATGTATATATAAAAAATATTGACTAATTGATTGAGTACTAATCATTTTTTTATGGGTATAATTTAAAAATTATTTTTAGGTTTGGGGTTTTTTAGGATTTTTTCAGTGCTGGTTTGTGTTCCCAAAAATTTTAGATACTATTTGAAATTTTGGATTCAGATCAGGAAATAGAGAATGGGACATCAAGGAAGGGGGAAGAATTGGGGGGACAATGTTGTCATCAAAAATGAACAAAACAAAGAAAACCCCCAATTACAACGGGCCCCGCTTTGGGTGGATGTCCTCCTCCCTCTCCTCATCATCAATCCTTTTTTGAAAAACCGTGGGGCATCCTACACCCAAGGAAAGTACAATGAAACAGCCCAAAGTGCAAAGAAAGGAGAGGAAAAACCCAAAAAATTATCATCTCAGAAAAATTTACAAGGGAACAATTTAGTGTTTATTGAAAGGTTTTTATTTGTGCCTACAATAATTTTGTGAAAATTTAATGGGTAATGGTTTTAACCTGTTTTGGTAAAAAATTAAGTGGTTTGAAATTTTTCAAAATAAATAAACGTATTTGTGAAATTGGAATTTCTATTGAAAGACCTAACAGGGTGAGAACATTGATGATTTTTTAGAAGGGGTTTTAAGGGAATGAAGTTGGCCCCAAACTGTTTTAAGCCCAAAAGCACCAGTTTCCTCCACCACAAAGAACACCGGAAAGATTTTTTTTTGAAAAGGGTAAGAAAGATTTTGATTCTTTAAAAAAAAAAAAAACCACAACGGGGAATAAAAAAAACTCCCCCAAACAAGAGACCAAAAGCTTGATTTCTTTTGAATCAGACCTGACAAAAATTTAAAAACCCTCAATGGGGGGGGGAAATATGGGGGAAAGGACCTTTTGGGGATATACTCAGAGTGTAAGAGACTTCTGGGGGAACGGACAGGATATGCACCTGAAAGTGACCCCAGGGAAAATTTTTTGGGGAACTTGAATCATTATTATACATATTTTTGATGAAGGGATCCTGTAAAAGGATGAGCTGCTTTCTTACTCCCAAAAAACCAAAATTCGCAACGTTTTACGCATTACCCAAGGTGCATAAATCTGCCCCCCGGAGTTGCCCGATTGTGGGGGTTTTTGATTCCTTGACACAGCATATCAAAATCTATGGGACAAGGACCCCGGGACTTTGTATTGCTCTTCCTTCCTATCTGAAGATACGGCTACCCCTAAAAAACGGGGAGGGGATCAACACGAAAAGGATGTAGGTTTCCCCTCATGATGTGGAGGCCGTATAGCAGATTCCGCCCACTGGGGCCTCCATGCCGTGAAATATTTCCCTTGGAATGGGGGGGAACAATTTGAAAAACATAATAAAAGGTTCTTGAACTGTTGGAATTTGTTCTTCCCCCCATAACTTTTTCCTCTTCGGCCCCAGGGTCTACCACCAGCTCAGGGACCGCTAGGGAAGCCCGGCGCCCCAGTATGCAACCTATTCCTGGGCTGGTGGGAAGGCCCTGGTGTTGGGAGAGGAAATGGGGGGTTTCCCCAAAATAAAATTTAACTGGGGAAATTTCATAATACGTCCCCGTGCGGGGGCCCGGGCACGGAGGCGCGTTTAGAGAATTTATCCAGGTGTTAAACACTAATGAGTTTGGGTTGAAATTTAAAAATTGAGATCCATAGGGTCAGAAAAGCTTTTTGGATCTGGGGATTTTCAGGGATATTTGGTTACAACAAATTTGGACTCATCGTAAGGAACGGCTACTAAACCTCCTGCGGGGGTTTCATATCACCCTAAAAGCTAAAAAGAGGTATACCCAAAGGTCAAGACCTACGTATCGTAGAAACTGCCCCAGAATAAGAGATTTTTTCCCAAACAGGCAAAGACCTAAAGGATGGGTTCCGGGAAAGGGGGATACCCCAAATCATACTAAAACTGCATTTAAAACGCACTTAGAATTGACAGGAACCATCTATTGAAAACCCGGGGGGACCAAGAGATGAGGAACCCATTTTAGATAATAGGCACAAAGACAACCGAAACAATGAGTAATGAAATCTTGCGAGAGTTGGGGTTAATTGCTTGTATAAAGATCACTGACGTTCCCCTAAACTCCCAAGTGACATATAAAGAAAGGCTTGGGGGGTGGATAGGAGAAATTTCAAACAGCCCAAAAACGTCCCCAAAAACCAACAGGAACAGGTTAGAACGTAAACCGTTGGGAATTTTTACAGGGGAAGATGTACATTTTGCAAATATCTCCAGACCAAGGAATTTAAGAGTTTTGGGGGCAGGAAATCTATGCATTCGTATTTTAAAGAATTGCTGACCCAGGAAGTTGTTTATCTCTGTAATTGGGAGCGTGGGGAAACAATATATGGGGAAGACGACCAGACAAAAAAAAATTTGCATTGGTAACCTTAGGGATTTGGGACATAGACGGACCCCCTCTTTCCCGGGAATCTGGTGACATGAGGGAACTCCTCGGGGATGATTTTTTGTGTAAGGAGAAAATAAACTCAACTTAAGAATGGGAAACTTTAAAAAAAATTTTCTTTGTAAGGGAAAAAAGTGACCTTTAGAAAAAAAACATACAGCCAAGGGTCTTTAAAAACTTCTAATTTTGGCTGTTTTAAATTTTAAATCCCTGGGGATATAAAATTTAAAGTTTCTTTGGTACCCGAGGCTCATAAGGATAGAAATGGATGGTTGTTCTGGCAGAATAGAAGGATATGATTTATTACTCGGGGTTGATAATTTTTGATCCCGAGATTTATACCTTGATGCATCGTTTGATTAATTTTTTTAAATGTGTTTCTCTTGCCCATTAGGGGATCCCTCTTTTTGATCTTCTTGTGGGTAAAATTTTCCCAATGAGGAATATGTGGGGGGTAACTGAAAGGTTTTTATCTAACCACCAAAATGTGATATAAATATAAGCGTATACGTTTCCGCCATGGTTTATACCTTTTATCTAATTATTGGATGTGATTTGGGTGAAAACTTTGTTCTTTCGTCCCCTGATGGTGTAGGGTTTTTTGTGGGGTTGATTTGGGAAACTCTGGATAATGGAAAATAGAACTGGACATCTTGCCCTATTTAACACGCTGAAATTGAGATGGAGTGGGGGGGAGAGTTTTTAAGTACGCGCGTTGGTTTGGGGCCCGGGGCAATGTTTTTTAAACCGGTGATGATGCCCCTTTGCCGGGCCCTGCGCATAGCAATTGACGCCGACTATCGGGGCACGCGGCTGAGCGGGGCGGTTGCAGGCCGCCTTTTCCGGCGCATGGCATACGACCTGAAGAGCCGATATGGCGCGTGCGCGGGTGAAGGGGGCTGGTTGCAGTCCGCCTAACGCCCGCAGCCAGTGCGATTTAAGACGCCGAGTTTGTGAAACGCACCTGGGGCGAAAAAAGCGGTCATTTTAACCTATTTAAGGGGAACAGGGCTGTAAAAATCAGCAATCGAGGGGAAATACTACTTTATCAGGGACTCCCCTGGGGAAACCAATGATAACCCCAAAATATGGAGGGGGGGGAAACGGTCAAGATAAGGTTTAGTATCTTTAGATATTTGGATAAATTTAACTTTTTTTTCCCTACACGGGCGAAAAAAAAATTTAAAAAACCCAAACTGAAAGAGTAAAATTGCAGTGTTCATATCATGGATGTGAGCCTTTGAGTACTTAATGGGGCTCTACAGGAAAAAGTGAAACTGGGGTTTTGGGGTTTAATTGAAGCTTTAAACACGACAAAATATAATAAAGTTAATTTTCTTGTTTTAAAGGGGCATAAAGTGATTTTTAAAAGGGGGAGCCACAAAGACTAGGCGTCCTTTTTGGACATTTCTTGGTCTATTTGGGGAAATGGGGGGAATTAATGGACATGTGTATATGAATATAAAATATATTGACTAATGAGACTTGAGAACAATCAATTTTTTATGGTATATAATAAAAAAATATTTAGAGTTTGGGTTTTTTGATTTTTCAGTAAAGGGTTTTGGGATAATGCCCCCTGTAGGTATAAAGCCCTGTGTAAATAGGTAGGTAAAAATTTTTAGGAATTTGGTAGGTTTTTAGCCCCCTGTATTATATGCACCCTTTAATATCCCCCCCTTGCAAAGGGAAGGGATATAGCCCCCGTAGGGATAAAAGGAAACCCCCTTTTTATTTCAGCCCTGGTGTTACATACAGCTTCTTGGAGGTATAAATGACCCATGTAGGGATACTGCCCTCTGTAGGTATATACGGCCCCCTGTAGTTATATACGGCCCCCTGTAAGTAAACCTGGGCCCCCAGAGATTTTGGGGCCCCCTTTTAGATATTGACCCCCCTAAGTAACTTGACCCTTGTAGTAACATGGTCCCCTAAAAAGGGAAACATACCAATTCTATGTAGATAGGCACCCTATAGGTAGACATGGCCCCCTGTAGGTAAGTCAATTTGGCCCCTGTAGGTCGACTTAGCCACCTCTGACCGATTGAAAAATAATAAATGATACACACCTCTGCCTGCTCCCCCGCTGTGGAACTGGCGCAAACCTGCCATTGATGGAGCTTGGGGCCCTCTGGGGGTTTCACCGACTCCCCGCTGGGCAAATCCGGGCCTGCCCATACTTCATATCTGTGTATATACTGATACTCGATGGATGACTGGCCCATTCACCATTATGTGCACTATCCTGCTATTTTGGGTGTAGTTTTACAAATATAAATAGTTAGTACGGTTAAAAAAAGACATATGTCCATCAACTTCAACCAAGGGTAGGGAAAGATGTCAATGAAGGGATGAAAGGGGTGTTTCCCCCTACTAATGTATACTTTGGAACCAATAAGGCAAGAACCAATATAACATTTTATATGGCTAAGTAATAATATTGTTTAGTAGTAAGTGGTTACCTAAGCCTTTCTTGAAGCTCTTACCTGTCCCTGCTGTGACCAGCTCCTGGGGCTTCAGATACCCTGGCAAAGAAAGCTTTTCTCCTCTGGAGATCGAATCCTTTTTTCCCTAGATAGAGGGAATGATCTATTGTCTTTTAAGGGGGATTTATATTAAAAAGATTTTCCTCATACTTTTTGTAGGGGCTACTTATACACTTATATAAATTAATCATATTTCCCCGTAGCCGTCTTTTCTCAAGACTAAATATGTTTAATTATATTAAACTTTTCTCATAACTAAGATGCTCAATTCCCCTTAACAGTTTGATTGCTCTTCTTTGCACTTTCTCCAGCTCCATTATATCCTTTCTATAAACTGGAGGCCAGAACTGAACAGCATATTCCAGATGCAGCCGCACCATTGCTTTATATAGCAGCGATGTTACATCCTTCCTAACCTGTCTTAAAGGGGTTTTGCCACAAAGTAAAATGGACGTGGGAAGCTTGCAAATGAAATAATAAACATTTTCACCATTCATTATTATTAAAAATTCTGCAACATTTTTGTTCTAGCTGCTCCTTTAGTGATCGATTGTTTACAGCTCGTCTCCAGGGGATACGACCAGGGCTGAGAGCTTCTCAGTCATGGTCGCACATGCTCAGACATCACCTCTCTTCTCAGGCAGCTACTGAGTGTTCAAACCCTAGGTACTGTCACTCTACTCCCGTCCTCTGTACTCCTCAGTAATTAGTCAAACAGTGCAAATGAATAAAAAGAAACCTCAATGAGGTATGTGCATTGATAAAGAGAGAAAAAAAACACAGGTTTGGTTCCTGCAGGGATTTGAAACTAGGACCCTTGTGCCTGGAGGCAAAAACTTTACCTCTCAGCTACTCACAGCTTTATACATAAACAGACCTTTTTTTGACTACAGAGAGAAAAGGCATGGGGATGTCATCTTGCTGGGTCACATGATTTGCAATTCAAACAAATCACACACGCCTCCTTCTGAGCACACAGAGCTGAAGAGCTGGAAACAGGAGGTATGAAATGAGATTGTGGCAAAACCCCTTTAAGTAGTAAGAGAGTATAAATGCAGGATAAGGCTACTAAGGCTGTGTCTATACAGCAACGATAAAATGCCATTCAAAATCTGACGTCATTTTAACATTGCTAGACAGCGTTCTTTGGCACAATATGCAATCAAAACCATGGACGGTTTTCGGAATTGCCATCGGCCCTGTACATTAAATGTATGGGCATCGGACGGCAATTCAGCAGAATGTATGACATGTTTTAAATAGTGTTGAGCGATTTTTATCGACAAAGTTGAAATCGGCAAGGTTTTTATGGTGATCGAAATTTCCAGATCATGCGATAATTAAGGTTAAAATCTGTGCATCATCTATTAAGATCGTGCCTTTTTCGGCGCTTCCTGTATTTTTGGCGGCCAGCAAATCAGATTACAAAATAGAGCAGGGTGAGTTTGTGTGAGCGACGTCTTTGACTGGGATGTGTATGGTTGCGATTGGCTGGAAAAATCACATGCCCCTCGTTTTACATAGAACAGCGTTTCCTTTTTCAGCCTCAGTGTCTCTCAGCGTCTCATAGGGATAGGGACCTGCGCTCTGCCTGTGGCCAAACAGCTCAGCGAAATTAGTCTATTTCTGCACAGAAAAACCCTCTATATTAGCTGTGATTCTTCCAATTTAGTTTGATTAGAGATTTCAACATTTTATGTAGTTCGCTAGATAATTTTAAAGCAGCATCTACCGCTGTAAATTCACGGGGGGTGGGAAGCGGGGGGGGGCCCCCGGGGCGAACACGGGACCAAGCTTTTCTATAAAGAACACTGGATAAAGTTCACCAAGACTTAGTGTAGACATTGTAGTGGAATATCTTTATTATTAACATTTTTGCTATTGAAATATTTCCATGGATATTGGGCAGCCTGAACTTATATTGGATAAAACTCATTTTTTAGAAAACTGCAGGTCTCTTTGTTAGCTGCAAAACTCCACTTTTATAATCAGTATACATTTCAGATAGGTGTTCAATTTTACCCATTACACCTGTGACTGTTGATATAACCACCTTGCACTTAAATTACAAACCAGCAATCTTGTAGTCAGCACAGGTTGTTTGTTGCAAAAATACCGTGTATCGTATGAAACATCACGGTTACGGTTTTTGACTTTTGCGCCCCAGCACTGTTCATTGACGCAGATCTACGTAAATCTTAAACAGCAATTCTATATTCACCAAAAGGTAAATTTTGAAAGGTGCAAAAAATACCGTTTATTATATCAAAACATAACAGTTACGTGTTTTTTGACTTTTGCGCACACAGCACTGTTCATTGACGCAGCATCTACGTAAATCTTAAAACAGCAATTCTATATTCACCACAGGTGAATTGAAAGGTGCAAAAAATACCGTTTATTATATAAAAAACATAACAGTTACGTGTTTTTTGACTTTTGCGCACCCAGCACTGTTCATTGACGCAGCATCTACGTAAATCTTAAACAGCAATTCTATATTCACCACAGGTGAATTGAAGGTGCAAAAAATACCGTTTATTATATCAAAACATAACAGTTACGTGTTTTTTGACTTTTGCGCACCCAGCATGTTCATTGACGCAGCTTTCTACGTAAATCTTAAAACCAGCAATTCTATATTCCCCAACAGGTAAATTGAAGGTGCAAAAAAATACCGTTTATTATATCACAACATAACAGTTAAGTGTTTTTTTAATTTTGCGCACCCAGCACTGTTCATTGACGCAGCATCTACGTAAATCTTAAAACAGCAATTCTATATTCACCACAGGTGAATTGAAAGGTGCAAAAAATATCGTTTATTATACCAAAACATAACAGTTTTTTGGACTTTTGCCCAGTCGAGATTTGTTGATAGACACCTAGCAGTTAAATTTGAATCCAGCAATTTTGTTTTGATTAGAGGGATATGAGAATAGCTTGATTTGCCGTCTTTTAATAAGAGACTTTCCAAACAAATTCCATACCTTCTAAAAATTTTTATATTTCTGAAAATGGAGCGAAATGCAGGTGGTAAGCGAGCAAAGAGGGGGGTAGCACATGGAGGTAGAGGTCGAGAGAAAGGTGCTCCTTTCCCAGTGCTGGCGACAACCCCGCATGCTAGCGGATCGTCAGTTGCAGGCCCGTCAGGCCTGCCCATCGCTGGTCAGGCCCTGTGAATCTAAGTAACGAACATCGTCGCAATCTGTCCTTCAGTGGTTAATGCAACCTGCATCTAGCAGTCTTACCTCCTCGTCCTCGCAGTCACGGCCACAAATGTCGTCATCAGCATCATCAGCATCCGTCCAACTGAAGCAGCCCAAATGTCAATCGTGTACCACCACTGTGGATAATCCATTGTCTGAAAACCTCTTTGATGACAAATGCGGTTGGGGTCAGAAGGCATGTTAAAAGATCAAGAGGATGATTCGTCTGCTCTGACGCCCAGTTACTGTTTGCCATCAGAGGAGGTGAAGGAAGCCGGTCAATCGGCAAAAATCCGGGCGGTCGGCAACGCCTTGTAGTGCCCCTTGCTTGTAGCCCGCAGCTTCTGGATGAGAAAGTCAGGACGACCAAGTCACCTGTGTTGATTGATGATGATGATGCGACATTGCGGATCCATCCTGGTCTTTTCCACAGAATTGCTTGCGAGCGCTTCATCAGTGGACGAGGAGGAAGACGAGGGGGGTAGTGTCTATACGGGTCCCGCCACAAAAAGGGAGAGGGCCCGGTCGCAGAAGTCCGCTGATATGATTCCGCCAGCCCACGGTCAGCGCAACCCCGCTCCTTGCTTATCGCCGTCAAAAAGGTCCAGGACCTCTCAAGCTGGGCCTTCTTTGAGCAAGCCTCTGATTCACACCAGCGATGTCATATGCCGCCTTTGCCGTAAACGCATAAGTAGAGGCAAGAACTTAAGTGGTTACCACCACCAAATTGTCTAGTCACATGCAGCGAATGCATGAGTTGAAATGGAGGGAACACTTGGCCAAAAAAGCCAGGCCCGGGACGCTGGGCCTCCAACCACTGTCACCCCCTCCGTCTCCGCCCCCTCCTCCTCCGCCACCCCCCAAGCGTTCCTCAGCTGCCCATGTCTCTCAGAGTCATGATCAGGGATCAGCCTCCGCTTCAGCCTCCACCGTCGCCCGAGTACCACCAGCCCCACCAGAGACCCATCCTACCCCTTCTTCTTCCGCCAGTTTGACGACCTGCACCCCGTACAGCAGACAGTCTAGCAGCCAGCCTTCTGTCTTCCGGGTTTTGGGGAGCAGAAGAAACACTTTAACCAAACCATCCCAAAGCCAAAAGCCTGAATGTCGGCATTGCCAAGCTTTTGGCCTTGGAAATGTTGCCTTTCGTTGGTGGACACAGATGGGTTCCGCCATGTCATGGCCCTCGCTTTGCCCCCAAAAACCAGATGCCGAGCAGGCATTTCTTTGCCAGAAAAGCCGTCCCTGCCGGGCCAGCCACGTGTCATCTTAAATTTCAAGCGCGTTGTCTGCATCTGTGCCCCGGAAAAAAGTCCATCTCACCACCGAACAGGGACTAGTAAGCACGGCCAAAGCCGCTATACTCTGTGACAGCTCACTGGGTGAGCGGGGTGGATGACTCTGGGGGTTGACGGTGGCTCTCAGGCTCGGCGCACGCTCTTCAAAACCGCAGGGATTGGTGCGGCTCTTTCCCCCAAGGTCCTCTGGGGGCATCACGTGCCCAGAGACACCAGGCCTTTGTTGAATTAATCTGCCTTGGAGACCGTCCACACACAGGTCAGGAGCTGTGGACGGCTCTAAGCAACGGGGACCGAGGCGGGTGGGTGACAAGAACCTTGTGCCAGGCAAGGTGGTTTGCGATAACGGGCGAATCTGCTGGCCGCCCTTAAGATCGGTAGGTGAGCACATCCCTTGCCTGGAAAATGTCATGAACCTTGTAGTCCAGAAATTTCTAAATAGCTACCCCGGTCTGGACTGCTGTGAAGAAGGCTCGAGGTCTGAGTTCGCACTTCCGCCGTTTTGCATCCTGCTTCGTCCGCCTGGTGCGTTGCAGCGTCAGCTCGGGCCTCCCCGTCAAACCGTCTCATGTTGACGTGGCAACACGCTGGAATTCCACCCTCCACATGCTCCAGCGATTGTGGGAGCAGCGCAATGCCATTACGCAGTTCGAAGTGACACATGGCCTGACAAAACAGCGGTACGGACCTCGGGGTGTTGAACCACCGAGAGTGGTGGCAGGTGAAAGAGCTTTGCACCTTCCTTGCCTGTTTTGAAGAAGCCACCAAACTGGTCAGTGCGGACAATGCCCTTGTCAGCATGAGCATTATGTGATCTTAGTTCTGGAACGATCGTTGGACACTCTGAAACAACAGGTCCCGCCAGCGACGGAGGAGGAGACGGACACAGATGCGGACATGGAGCCTTTCTCTCCGTCAAATCCACAAGGCCCGACAGTTTCACAATTTCATCGGTCTTCATTAGGCAGTGGTTCGGGGTCCAGAGCTAGTGCAAGGTGGCGCATCAACTCTCAGGGTGCATCATCTCAGGCAAGTCAGGGCTGTGTTGAAGCTGTGGCGGCGGAGGAGGAGGAGGAGGTATTCCTAGACACCGATGTTACCGACGTCCCCGCCCTTGGGAAAAAGGTTGGCGCGAATTTGAGGCGGAGGAGGGAAAATGAGGAAGATCAGTTTGCTAGTGCCCTCGACCCAGAGCTTGTGAAATTCAAGGCTCCATCTTCCACATGAGTGCTTGGATGCTCCATTTCCTCCAACAATGATCCTCGCATTAAGGCCATCAAAATGAACAACAGTTACTGGGTGGCCACCTCCCGGATCAGCACTCCATTTTTCCCCCCACCCCAAATAGAGAGTAAAATGCAGGAAATGGAGACCTTTCTGATTGATCAACTGGAGACATCTGTTGCGTCTGCTTCACGTCCTCAAATGTCACGGTGGAAAAAACATCAGCGACGTGACAGCAGTAGAGTGCCAAGTAGGCGTAGCCGGCCCGCAGCAGGCAGGTGGCAGAAGCTAATGGGTGACCTCTGGCAATCTTTGTTTACCACCTCACCAACGCATGCAATGCAGGGGACACATCCAAACACACAGAGATCAGCTTAAGTCATGGTGCACGCTATCTGCGGGCTCAACACCGATGTTTTTTGCATGTGTTCCGGACCCCAAAAGACTTCTGGGTATCCAAAATGGACGAATGGCCCGAGGGTGGCAATCCGCCATAGAGGTGTTGTCCTGCCCAGCAGCCAGCGTCATATTGAGCGGGCCTTCAGCACAGCTGGAGGAGTTCATTCAGGGCAACGCATCCGGCTTTTCCACAGATAATGTGGATCGTTTGACTTTCATCAAGATGAATCAGGCATGGGTCTCTGATGATGTTTGGCCCCAATTGCCGAGGCACCGATTAGTTGCCGGTCTACTTCACATTTCCCTTTTTAAACAGGAAATGGTCCTCTTGAAAACTTTTTTTTAAAATGATCATTTCTTACTGGGAATTTTTATTCTCTTTTTCCCAACGTTCATTTTGCTGGTTTTGCTGTGAGGAGACTGTAAAAGACAGCAAGGTTTCATGACAACACCCTATTCCACTTACTCACTTTATTCTTAAGAAGTTTTCGCATTGTCAATGGTTTTGAGGTCATGTTGCTGTGAGATACGCAATAATCATGGTCCTTTGGAACAGAAATGTGGCTTTAAGTGGCATTTCTCCCTCACAATTTTTAACAGTGGGCTGAGAAGTCATTTTATAATTTTTTGGTCATGCTGTTTGAAATACAGCAATACTACAGGTCCTATTTTAAAAAATGTTGTTTCTAACAGACATTTGTTCTTTCACAAATTGACCAAAGTGGCTCAAGGGTCATGCTTTGAATTTTTGGGGGCATTTTGCTGTGACATGCAGCTATACTACAGGTCCTATTTTAAAAAATGTTGTTTCTAACAGACATTTGTTCTTCACAATTGACCAAAGTGGCTCAAGGGTCATGCTTTGAATTTTTGGGGGCATTTTTTCTGTGACATGCAGCTTTTATACAGGTCCTATCTAAAAAATGTTGTTTCTAAAAAGACATTTGTTCTTTTACAATTGTCAAGAGTGGCTCAAGGGTGATGGTGCTGTCAGAAACAGGAATAGGTAGGACACTGTTAATGGACACATATTGCAAATGACTTGTTTTTGCAAGTTTTTTAACATAGCTATCAATCCCTGTATTGAGACAACCCATTTAATACAATGAAAAAAGAGAAAAAAAGACATGGTGGGATTCCATCCTATTTTGAAATGTGTTTTCTAGAATTAAGTACTAAAAAACTTGCATGTACAAAATAGCTGTTAAAAAAATTCCTCTGAATTGTACAATATACAGGAAAAACTTGACCAGATGTAGGTTATTCAGAGGACATGGAGTATGGAGCACGGACAAGAGAACAAAGTACAGAGACCATTTCCTCCAGCACGTTGAGTAAAATGAGAAAAAGAATGCCAAGATAAAGGGCACCTGGGTTTTAACAGGAGCGTTAACCCCCAGTATTTCCAAGTGAAGCTCAATTGGTCCACACTCATACGGAGGGGCAAGCGCTACCCAGGTATTGACTGTGTACAGAGGAAGGCTGGAGTTCTCACACTTCCGCTTCCGCCCTCTGCTTCAGTGTCAACGGGCAGTTTTCGTTGCTGCGTCATCAGGGCATTTTAACCTGCGTGTTAATAGATGACGGACGCCAGCCTGGGCTTTCACCGCACCCACTGTAACCCGGCCCTGGGTCATGCGGTGGCCCAGGACAGGGATAGTCAATGTCCAGTTCAACTAAAATGGTGGTTGAAAGACTCCTTTTTTCGGCACTTTTTAATGTGGGGTCATGCAGGTTTGGGGGCTCATGCTGTGGCCCAGGACAGGTATAGTCAATGTCCAGTGAAACTAAAATGATGGTTGAAAGACTCCTTTTTCCCGGGACTTTTTAAAGTGGGGGTCATGCAGGTTTGGGGCTCATGCTGAGGACCAGGACAGGTATAGTCAATGTCCAGTTCAACTAAAATGGTGGTTGATGGAGTCCTTTTTCCGGCACTTTTTTAAATGGGGGGGGTCATGCAGGTTTGGGGGTCATGCTGTGGCCCAGGACAGGTATAGTCAATGTCCAGTGAAACTAAAATGGTGTTGAAAGACTCCTTTTTCCGGCACTTTTTAAATGTGGGGGTCATGCAGGTTTGGGGCTCATGCTGTGGCCCCGGACAGGTATAGCCCAATGCCCAGTTCAACTAAAAATGGTGGTTGAAAGACTCCTTTTCCGGCACTTTTAATTTGGGGGTCATGCAGGTTGGGGCTCTTTGCTTTTCGGACAGTTAGTCAGGGTCAGTTCAACAAATTTGGGTGGTTGAAAGACTCCTTTTCCGGCATTTTTAAATGTGGGGGTCATGCAGGTTTGGGGCTCATGCTGCGTTCCAGGACAGGAATATTCAATGTCCAGTTCAAGTAACATGATGATTCAAATCATACTGCCTCCTGGCACTTTTTAATTTGTGGGTGATGCAGGTTTAAGGGTCAGGCTGTGGTACAAGACAGGGATAGTAAATGGTCTGTGACTTTTTTTTCTGTGACTTTTATAACCTAAGTGTGTTGCCTAAGATGTAGGACGTATCCATTTGACTGTTGTGGATGTTAATTTCAGCTTCTCCAGCCTTGTTTGGGTTTTAATAAGGAAGGTGTTGTTGGTCTCCCATAGATTTTAAATGGTCATCGTGCATAATCTATGCTCACTATCGAAAAACCTTATCGATAGCGGCCGACTATCGACTATCGATCGATCTCGATAGCCAACGCAATCGCTCAACACTAGTTTTAAAATCCACCAGAATCCGGCAGTTTTCAAAATCAATTGGAAACAATCTGTTCTGTGTAGAGTACAGCACACATTTTTTGTTGCTGTCTAAGGAGCACAGGATACAGTCAAATCCAACCAAAAACCTGTGCTGTGTAAACATAGCCTAAGGGTTTGTTTGTAGTCTATTACAGAGAACTTTCAGACAGAAAATGGATGATCATATTTAATCAGTTTAAGTTTGTAAAGTTTCTTCATTTGTTAATTAAGACATATTGGAAAAATGAAACAAACAACAGCTGCAATGATGTACATAATTTCTGGAGTGCACTTCCCAATAAAAAGAAAAAGTAAGCCATAATTATTAGTTTATGATTTGCCCTCTTCAGTCACATTATTAAAATATATTGTTTTGGGCCGCACCGCATCCTGCATTTCGTGCCGTGGGCGCACCCATGTCCCCTTTCCTTGCACACCGCCGGGGATAGGTGGCGCCACAGTCCACATGTCGGGCTGCGGGCATGCTCGTTCTTCCGGTAGGTTCTCACCTAGCTGTACTCCTGCTCTTCCGCACTCCTCTGCTGGCCGGTGCATGTGCCCCTGCTCCCTATTTCTCTGAGATTTAAAGGGTCAGTGCGCTGATAATTGCTATTGTGGGCGCTGACCCTATGTATTCTGAGTTCCTCCCTCACTTCCCTGCCAGATCTACAGTGCTCTAAGCCTGAGAGAAAGCTTTCCTGTTTGCATTATTATTCTATTGTGTTCCAGTCCCTTTGCTACGTGTCCCGACCATGAACCTTTGCCACCTGTCATGACCTTCCTGCCTGTCCCTGACTACGAGCCAGCCTGACTATTCTGTACCTCGCCTCACCTTGCCAGACACTGACGGCAAGTTACGCAAGGGGTAGCGACCTGGGGGTCTTAGACTCTGCCCCCTGGTGCAGCTTATGCCATCGCCTGCAGTGGTACAGCAGATCCACTACTCCAGCCGTTACACTTATGCTCAGCAAGTTAGCGCATCTGTTCCTCAGAAAGCTGGAAGTCATCTACTATAGCTGATAGTGTAATTTACACAGGGGTGCCACACGAGTTTCCAAAAATCTTGCCACATAAAAACCGTTAACATTGTAAAGTACTGCTATTCCCTATTACAGGGTTTCTCTTCAAATCCATTTATATACTACTGTGTATATGGTGTGTGTGTATATATCTCTATATATAAATAAATATATATATATATATATATATATATATATACACACAGTTATATATATTGATTGGACAAATTTCATTTACTATGGCTCAGTTCAGAGCATAGCAGGAGCACTGTATAGTGTTTAGGCAGATTATATCTGTCATGCACCTGCAAATCTCTGTCATGGCTGCTGACTCTTAGTTTGTTGCTGCATGTAGCGAGCACTGCTCTCTGTCATCCTAGATATCCTGGGCACTACTCACAAAAAACTAGGGATATTTGGTTTTGGTTGAAACTTCATGATAAATGTAAAAGTTCTGGACATTTTTTAAAAATTAACTAAATGAGATAATCTCTTAATGTCCAACTGTTCAATGTGTCAGCACTTTTTGCACAACTTGCTGATCTCTAACAAGGAGTTTAATGGCAAGATTCACAACAGCTGTTAGATCCTTGGATCATCCCATAAATTTAAGGGATCTAATTGATTTTGGATTTAAACAGTCCTCCTCATCGTTTTGACATTATAAGACCAAGACAACACCTTACAATTGATCAAACAGTACCTCGCCATTTTGAGACTTCAAGCAGGATGCTCTCAGATGGAAGTGGCCACTGAGCTTAGCGTGTCAGTGTGTCATCAGCAGGTTGCAAAAGAGATACGGTGACTAGGAGAGTCACAGAAAGGCAAAGAAGTGGAGTCTTTTGGCTACATCACACACTGATGACCACTTCATCGTAAACAATGCCCTGCGGAACCGAAGGATGAATGCCACAGAACTCCAGGCACATTTAAGGGATGTGAGAGGCAACCAAGTGTCAGGTCAGACTGTTTGTAACCGTTTACATCAGCGTGGTCTGTGTGCTAGTTGACTGGTGAAGGTACCTAGCATGGTTGATGCATAGCGCTCTCCTTTATGTCTCCAGCATCGTTGGATCCCATCATTTCTGTTCAGAATGAATCGACTTTCATCACTGAGCAACACTGAGGACCACTGATCCCTCGTTCAGCGTAGATGCTCCCTCGCCCATGCAAGATGATGATGCCTGTGCCTGGTGGTGTGGTCAGGTACCCTTGCAGGTCACCTAGCACGCAGACGACTCTGATGTAAACAGTTACAAATGGTCTGACGTGACACCTGGTTGCCTCTCACCTCCCTTAAATGTGTCTGAAGTTGTGTGGCATTCATCATCCAGTTCCGCAGGGCATTGTTTACAATAGAGCGGTCAGCAGTGTATCATGTAGCCAAAGGACAGCCACTTCTTCGCCTTTCTGGGACTCTTCCAGTCTCTCTGTATTTCTGTTGTGACCTACAGATGACATTCTGTGACATTTTAAGCTCAGTGGACACTTCCGTCTGAGAGCATCCTGCTTGAAGCCTCGCAAAAGCAAGGTACTGTTGATCAACTGTAAGGTGTTTTCTTAGTCTCATGGTTAGGGATGAGCGAGCAGTAAAAAATAAGCTGTCAGGACCATAGTTATAGGGGATGTAGTGGTAGCGAGGTCTGCTGTCAGTCATCTATTAACTGTTTCAGGGCCCCATGCAGCTAAATCCCCCACCCATTACTAGTTCCAATTTTTAACATATCACTGGGCTCTTTTTGATTTGGGCCCCTGACTGGATTACTGCCCTATTGGCACCCCTGGTATCCCTTTTACAGTAGCCTGACCCCAAAACCAGCAAAATTGACCTTTTGGACACTCAGAAGAAAATTTGATGAACCTGCAACGCTGACAGTCGGGCCAAAGCAGGGTGCGAATGCCGGAAGTGTGAGCTAAGACCTCAAGCCTTCCTCAGGAGACACACAAGACCCGGGTAGCACTTGAGAAATTTCTGCCTATATAAGAGCGCTTGCCCCTGCATATAAAATTCGAAAAATCCTTACGTAGCACCATCACATCCTTATGCTTAAGCAACAATGGAATATTTTCCAAAGGATATTGTGACATTATGCCATAAACTCTTCGGGAATGGGCTCAAGGAGCTCAGGTTTCTTTTCATGAGTGCGGACGAAGTGAGCTTCTCTTGGTTCAGCTGGCTGACGCTTCAGTTCCACAAAGGTACCCTTCTCCTTGGCTTCCTTTTAGTTCCGCTTATTTTCCTTGACGCGCTGGAGGAAACTACCTCTGCTCTTGGAGTGGCGAATGTGCTCCACACGGACGTTGATTCTTTTGGCAAGGATTTTACCCTTGATCTGCTTGTTCACAATTATACCCGCAGCATGCAGTGTAGCATTGTAGATCCTTCCATAATAGCATTTATGTGGCATGCCTTTTTGTATGGTGCCCATACCCTTAATGTACACAATGTCGCCCTTCTTGTAGATGCGCATGTATGTTGACAAAGGCACAAATCCGTGTTTACGGAAGGGTCTGGAGAACATATACCGGGTTCCACGCCATTTGTCTCTTCTTTTCATCATTTTTGCACATTAAAGATGGCAAGTTCAGCGGAAAGAGAGGGACCAGCTTCCTTCTCCTCCTCTGAGGGCATCAGCGATTGGGTTTCACAGCAGACAAAATCATCCTCTTTGGTCTCTTGATCTTTTTAAATGCCTTCTGACCCCAACCGCATTGTGTCATCAAAGAGCTCTTCAGAATATGGATTATCTGGAGTGGTCTGTACATTGGGTGACATTTGGGCTGTGTTTGCTTCAGGTTGGACTGATGATGACAATGATGATGACGACATTTGTGGCCGTGACTGAGAGGACGAGGAGGTAAAACTGCTCAATGCAGGTTGTGTTAACCACTGAAGAACAGATTTGTGACGCTCTTCAGTAATCAGACGCACAGGGAGCCGACCAAGTGATGACAGGCCTGACGGTCCTGCAACTGACGATGTGCTCGCTTGTGTGTTGTCCGGAGCACTGGAAGGAGCACCTTGTCTCGTACCTCTAGCTCCATGTCCTATGCCCCTCCTTGCTCGCTTACCACCTCTAGTTCGCTCCATGTTCAAAAATATAAATATTAAAAAGGTCAAGATTTGTTCACAGTCTCTTATTGAAGAACTGTACTCCAAAGACAGCAAATCAACAGTGTTCTTAAATGCCTATACTTTGCAACTGGGAAATTGGAGTAGAAATATAATTTTTTCTATGGAATATCTGTTAACGCTGTCTTATGGAAGAACCCTGGCAGCAACACTGCAACACTTGCATTTCTTTCTATGGCAGATTTGCTGATGGTGTCTTCTGCAGTGGCTGGACCCCCAAAACAGGAGAAATGAACTTTTGGGCACTCTGAATAAAGTTGGGAAAAATTCAGCCAGCTATACAAAACTATACACTATGCAAAAGCTATACAAAACTCCCTAACTATTGATGTGTATGACTCCCTAAGCTAACTGCCCCCCCTGACTAATCTAACTAGCTGCTTTTCCTGTGTAAAATCGCTAGAAAAAGGTGTTTATGCCTTCTGGCAAACAAGCACACAGAGGCAGCAGTATGTTCAGAACAGAGAGTAAAGTCAAAATGGCGATCAACAGGAAATACAGTGACATACACATAAGATGGTCATGTGATTTTAGCAGCCAATGAGAACGCTACACCCTCAGTGGTGACATTTTTGACCCCCTCTGTGCTCTGCACTGATTGGCTGGCCGCAAAAACTGAAGAAAGCAGCTGAAAATGGCGCCGAAAGCATGTCCCGAATTTGAATTTTACCGAACATGCGTCAAACAATTAGATTCGGCTTGAGTTCGGAAAATACGCAAAATTCGACTCCAGCAAACCTTTTTCCGAACGGTTCGCTCAACACTACTCATGATGTCAAATTGTGTACAGCGTGATGAGGATTGTTTTTATTCCAATTCAAATCGATCACCTAAATTTATTGGGTAATTCAGAGAACAAACACCTGTTGGAAATTTTGCCATTAAGCTCCTTGTTAGAGATCAGCAAGTTGTGCAAAAAGTACTGAAACACTGAACAGTTGGACAAGTGCATTCTAAAGTTAAGAGATGCTCTCATTTAGTGCATTTAATTTTTTTTCAAGAAATATTATGTTCGTCCTGAAATTTCAAAGAATATTCCTAACTTTTTGTGAGTAGTGCAGGTTCTTAGAAGGTTCTTGCCTTCATAGAGCAGTAGTGTGTACTGTTGGTCTCCTTCCTCCAACAATGCGCCAGCACCATACACTATTTTTATTATTATTATGATTACTTTTTTTTTTTTTTTAAAGCATCACTAATCCTAGGGCACTCTACATTCGAAGAGGGTGTACATACATGACAAAACAAAGTACAATGACAAAAGTGAGGAGAGAGGTGGATCAGCCAAGCAGCAGATTTTCAGACAGATTGAAGGGGAGCAAGAATGCTAGAAGGGAGGATGGAGAGAAGGATGTTGCTGTAGCCTAAAGGAAAAAGCAATGGACTAGCATTTTTGTAGCATCAAAGGTAAGGAATGAGCAGATTTGAAAGATTTTTTTCAGGTGGAAATGGAGGGCAGTAGTAAGGGGTTGAATATTTGACTTGAAGAACAGGAAGTTATCAATGGTTATTCCAAGGCAGTGTACATGTTGGACCTGCAAAATTGTAGAACCGTTGACTGTGATAGATAGATTAGGTGGGGGATAGAGTGGAATGGTGGAAAGGTCATAAAATCAATAGTAGGAGGATATGGATGATAGAGATTCAGAGAGTTAATTTCTGGGCCGTTGATGTAAAGTTAGTTGTCATCGGCATACAAGTGGTACTGAAAGCCATGTGTGGTATGAGATGACCTTATGAAGCATTCCTTGTCTGAGCAAGTCCTTGTGAGCCGCAAAACCTGAAATAGTCTTCTGACTGGTGAGTTTCCTGACAATTCTCTTCATTTGCTAACTCCTGTCTAATAATGTGTTCACTGATCTGCACCTGCCTTGTCTATTACCTGGCTGAACGAACTCTGCCTGCCTCTTCTGTCTTCTCCACTCTTGGATACATCACTCATTGCTATCAGAGACTACTCTGAGGGTAGCGACCTGGGGGTTCCATGTGCATGTCCATTTCCATATAGATGGGTACGGATGAACGATTATAATCGACAAAGTTGAAATCAGCACGATTTTTAGGCTGATCGGAAATTTCCGATCACGTGATATTTTAGGTGAAAATCTGCAGATAATCTATTACTATCGTGCCATTTTCGGCGCTTCCTGTCATTTTGGCGGCCAGCAAATCCGCTTAGAGCATAAAGCAGGGTGAGCTGGGTGTGCGATGTCATTAATGTGATGTATATGGTTGTCACTGGCTGGAAAAATCACATGACCTCGTTTTGCATAGAACAGCGTTTCCTGTTCAGTTTCAGTGTCTCTCACTAGAGCAAGACTTTTTTAGATCTCCTTCAATACAGCTCTGCTCTGAGACACATTATTTCTCTTTATTCATACAGACAACTATGCTTTTAGCTGTGAACATTAGAATATAGGTAGATTAGAGAATTTCAGTTCTTAGTTAGTTAGATAAAGACTTTTAAAGAAGCATCTAGTGCTGTACAGGCGTGAGGGGAGGGGGGGTGGACGAAAAGACAGGCAGACAGGCTGGCTTTGGAAAGGAGGGCGTATATTGTGCAATCCAGACTCTGCTTTGAACCTGCATTGAAATGGCATTTTTTACCACTTTTTGGCCAGCACACCTCGCACCTGAGGTGAAATTGTACCTTTTATTTTGTGCATCCCAGTTTTTTTCAAAGAGCCACCTTGTACTTACATTCGGATACAGAAATTTTCTAGTAACTGCTGGTGTATTTCATGTGTGAAAAAAACACCTTTTCTTATCAGTATAACTTTTAAATAGCTGTTTTTCACTTTGGTGCAGCACAGTTTTGTTCAAAGAGTCAACTTGTACTTACATTAGGATACAGAAATTTTCTAGTAACTGCTGGTGTATTTCATTAGTGCAAAAACCACCTTTTCTTATCCATATAACTTTTAAATAGCTGTTTTTCACTTTGGTGCCGTCCAGTTTTGTTCAAAGAGCCACCTTGTACTTAAATTAGGATACAGAAATGTTCTAGTAACTGATGGCGTATTTCATTGGTGCAAAAACCACCTTTTTTATCCGTATAACTTTTAAATAGCTGTATTTCACTTTTGTGCAGCCAAGTTTTGCTCAAAGAGCCACCTTGTACTTACATTAGGATACAGACATTTTCTAGTAACTGTTGGTGTATTATATTGGTGCAAAAAACACCTTTTCTTATCCGTATAACTTTTAAATAGCTGTTTTTCACTTTTGTGCAGCACAGTTTTGTGCAAAGAGCCACCTTGTACTTACATTAGGATACAGAAATTTTCTAGTAACTGCTGGTATATGTCATTGGTGCAAAAACCACCTTTTCTTATCCATATAACTTGTAAATAGCTGTTTTTCATTTTGGTGCAGCCCAGTTTTGTTCAAAGAGCCACCTTGTACTTACATTAGGATACAGAAATTTTCTAGTAACTGCTGGTGTATTTCATTGGTGCAAAAACCACCTTTTCTTATCCGTATAACTTTTAAATAGCTGTATTTCACTTTGGTGCAGCCCAGTTTTGTTCAAAGAGCCACCTTGTACTTAAATTAGGATACAGAAATTTTCTAGTAACTGCTGGTGTATTTCATTGGTGCAAAAACCACATTTTCTTATTCATATAACTTTTAAATAGCTATATTTCACTTTGGTGCGGCCTAGTTTTGTTCAAAGAGCCACCATGTACTTATATTAGGATAAATACATTTTCTAGTAACTGCTGGTATATGTAATTGGTGCAAAAACCACCTTTTCTTATCCATATAACTTGTAAATAGCTGTTTTTCATTTTGGTGCAGCCCAGTTTTGTTCATAGAGCCACCTTGTACTTACATTAGGATACAGAAATTTTCTAGTAACTGTTATCATGTGTCATTGCTGTAAAAAACTCAATTTGTCATCCGTGTAACTTTTGAATAGTTTTATTGCGCTCGGTGAATCTCAGTTTGGCGCAGATAGCGCAGTTGTATGATAGTTTGTTGAAAACGATCAATTCCTAGTCCTACTGGGCAGCTGAAGGAAAAACACTGTCGATTTTGTCTTACGGTTCTTCCACCAGACCGCATTTCACAGGTATTCGCTAGAAACAATTCTGTTTCTAATCCTAGTCGCTGGAGGAAATTAGAGGGATTTAAGAATAGCTGTGATTTCCCGTGTTTCAATAAGAGACTTTCAAAAACTCTTCCATACCTTTTTACATTTTTATCTTTCTGAACATGGAGCGAAATGCAGGTGGTAAGCAAGCAAAGAGGGGTGTAGGACATGGAGGTAGAGGTACGAGAGAAGGTGCTCCTTCCAGTGCTGGCGACAACACGCAAGCCAGCGGATCGTCGGTTGCAGGACCGTCAGGCATGTCATCGGTGGGTCGGTGCCCTGTGAATCTCATTAACGAACAGCATCTCCAATCTGTTCTTCAGTGGTTAATACAACCTGCATCCAGCAGTCTTACCTCCTCGTCTTCCCAGTCACGGCCACAAATGTCATCATCATCATCGTCAACATCCGTCCAACATGAAGCGAAGGCAGCCCAAATGTCAACTCATGTACCCATCACTGTGGATAATCCCTTTTCTGAAGACCTCTTGTACAAAATGCAGTTGGGGTCAGAAGGCATTTCAAAAGATCAAGGAGCCAAAGAGGATGATTTTGTCTGCTCTGACGCCCAATCGCTGATGCCATCAGAGGAGGAGAAGGAAGCCGGTCAATCGGCAAAAATCCCGGGCGGTCGGCAATGTCTTGCAGTGCCTGTTGCTTGTAGCCCACAGCTCCAGGATGTAGAATGTCAGGACGAGGAAGTCACCTGTGTTGATGATGATGATGATGATGACGACATTGCGGATCCAACGTGGTCTTTTCAGCAGAATTTGCTTGCAAGCGCTTCATCACTGGATGAGAAGGAAGACGATGGGGTAGTGTCAGTGCCTCAAAAAGGGAGAGGTCGGTCGCACAAGTCCGCTGAGATTATTCCGCCAGCTACGATCAGCGAAAACACCACCCCTCGCTTATCGCCGTCGAAAAGGTCCAGGACCTCTCAAGCCTGGGCCTTTTTCAAGCAAGCTTCTGATTCACCCAGCGATGTCATATGCCGCCTTTGCCGTAAACGCATCAGTAGAGGGAAGAATCCTAGGTGTTTAACCACCACCAACATGTCTAGTCACATGTCTCCGCCTCCTCCTCCTCCACCACGAACAAGCGTTCCTCAGCTGCCCATGTCTCTCAGAGTCATGATCAAGGATCAGCCTCCACTTCAGCCTCCACCGTCGCCCGAGTACCACCAGCACCACCAGAGACCCATCCTACCCCTTCTCCTTCCACCAGTTTGACAACCTGCAGGCCGTACAGCCAGAGACGGGACGACGGGTAGGCAGAGGTAGGCGATCACCTAGGGCGCCTACCTCTGCCTGTCACTAAGGGGCGCAGACAGGGGCCCCGCACCTCCCGGGCTCCAGGCCGCTGCCATGGGCTGGACGCACATACAGCTAAGGGCTTCTGCGGAGCAGAGACCGAGCGCTCCCTGCTCTGCAGTCAGTGTCGGACCGGCTCCCTGGAGGATCGTTGGATCCTCCGCAAGGCCACGGTCCGACACAGCGGGGCCGCCGGGTCCTCATAGCACTGAGGACCCGCCGCGGCCCTGTGCGGCTCAGCTGGGCAGCGTCGCGATGAAGTGATGTCATCGCGACGCTGCCTCTCCTCAGATGCACAGCCCATCATAGGCTGTGCGCCCGAGGAGCTGCCGGAGGAGCGTCCCGGCGCTGGCGACGTATGTGATGACGTCGCCAGTGTCCCGCAGAAGAGGAGCGCACGGCCGGGAAGCAGGTAAGGTGAGTATTAAAGTTGTTATTTTTAAGTGCCTGACTGCCTCTATATGCCTGCCTCAGTGCCCCCTATATATACCTGCC
The DNA here is from genome assembly GCA_025379985.1 of Phyllomedusa bahiana. Lineage (NCBI taxonomy): Eukaryota > Metazoa > Chordata > Amphibia > Anura > Hylidae > Phyllomedusa > Phyllomedusa bahiana. Next base: position 14,656 of record JAODAL010001775.1, on the reverse strand, counting down.
TGCCAGAGTGCCCCTATATATGCCTGCCTCAGTGCCCCCTATATATACCTGCCTGCCAGAGTGCCCCTATATATGCCTGCCTCAGTGCCCCCTATATATACCTGCCTGCCAGAGTGCCCCTATATATGCCTGCCTGAGTGCCCCTATATATACCTGCCTGGAAGAGTGCTCCTATATATGCCTGCCTCAGTGCCCCCTATATATACCTGCCTGGCAGAGTGCCCCTATATATGCCCGCCTCAGTGCCCCCTATATATATCTGCCTGCCAGAGTGCCCCTATATATGCCTGCCTCAGTGCCCCCTATATATACCTGCCTGCCAGAGTGCCCCTATATATGCCTGCCTCAGTGCCCCCTATATATACCTGCCTGCCAGAGTGCCCCCTATATATGCCTGCCTCAGAGCCCCCTATATATGCCTGCCTGTGTGCCCCCTATATATGCCTGCCTGTGTGCCCCCTATATATACCTGCCTGTGTGCCCCCTATATGTGCCTGCCTGTGTGCCCCCTATATATACCTGCCTGTGTGCCCCCTATATGTGCCTGCCTGTGTGCCCCCTATATGTGCCTGCCTGTGTGCCCCCTATATATACCTAACTGTGTGCCCCCTATAAATGCCTGCCTGTGTGCCCCCTATATATACCTGCCTCTGTGCCCCCTATATATGCCTGCCTGTGTGCCCCTATATATATACCTGCCTGTGTGCCCCTATATGCCTGCCTGTGTGCCCCCTATATATGCCTGCCTCTGTGCCCCTATATACCTGTCTGTGTGCCCACTATATCTATATATGCCTGCCTCTGTGCCTCTATAACCTGACTGTGTGCCCCTATTCTATATATACCTGCCTGTGTGCCCCTATATCTATATATGCCTGCCTGTGTGCCCCTATATACCTGCCTGTGTGCCCCTATATACCTGCCTGAGTGCCATATATATACCTGCCCTGTGAGTCCTATATCTATATGCCTGCCTAAGAGTGCCCCTATATATACCTGACTGAGTGCCCCTATATATACCTGCCTAAAAGTCCCTATCCTATATCTATATACCTGCCTGAGGGTGCCCCTATATTTGTGTCCAAATCTGCAGGGACGAGTATTGGCCGGGAGCAATCAGCATGAAGGTGTGAACCGGATGGAGAAGAAAAGGGAAAGTGAACGACGCTGATCAGAAAAGACATCTCCTGTAAGTCACTAAATGTAACTGCAGTGTAATCACTTATATTTCTGAAGAGCGTCTACATACAACTAGTATCTATCACTATATGGTCACCCGTATGGCGGTAATATATGTCTGTAGAGCCTGTGTAAAGCTGATGTGGTGGTTGCGTTTGCTCAGGGTCTGGCAGGATTATTTGAGCCTTTAGTAATAGTTTTGGGTCTTGGTTTTGTAGGAGGTTTTTTAGTAACAATCCTTCGTCTGGTAGATTTGCTCCATGTATCGGTGTATTATTTAGTGACTGTTATTTAGGGGTATTGCACTGTCATATGTAGGTGAGCAATTTTGAAAAAGCAGATTTGTCAGCTCTGATTTTCATTGTTCAGTGACTGCTGAGGAGATGGATGGGATCTATGTGGAATATGCAGAAAGTTAATGACAGGAACATAAGTTTTTCTATGTAACAATACATCCGCAGTTCACAATGTGGCGTGAAAGATTCCGTTAGGACCCTGGCAATGCCCCTGGGCGCAGGTATGACTGGTAAGAAGTTAATAAGTGGGAGAGAGTAACTGGTGCAGGGGACTGACTGGTGCAGGGCGGGAGAGAGTAACTGGTGCAGGGGGGGGAGAGAGTAACTGGTGCAGGGGGAGAGTGGTGCAGGGGAGAGAGTGGTGCAGGGGAGAGAGGGCCTGGTACAGGGGGGGGGGGGGCGAGAGGGCCTGGCGCAGGGGGGAGAGGCATTCTGGGTGGGGGGGCAATTTTTTGGGGAGCGCGGGGGGGCGCCATTGGCTGTACTTGCCTAGGGCACCAAAATGCCTTGTCCCGGCCCTGCGTACAGCAGACAGTCTAGCAGCCATCCTTCTGTCTACCAGGTTTGGGAGCAGAAGAAACACTTTAACCCAAACCACCCAAAAGCCAAAAGCCTGAATGTCGGCATTGCCATGCTTTTGGCCTTGGAAACGTTGCCTTTCTGTTTGGTGGACACAGATGGGTTCCGCCACGTCATGGCCCTTGCCTGCCCCCCATACCAGATGCCGAGCAGCCATTTCTGTTCAAGAAAAGCCATCCCTGCCCTGGCCAGCCACGTGTCATCCTAAGTTTTGAGTGCGTTGTCGTCATCTGTGTCTGGCAAAGTCTATCTCACCACCGATACATGGACTAGTAAGCACGGCCAAGGCCGCTATATCTCTGTGACAGCTTACTGGGTGAGCTGGGTAAATGTCTCTGGTGGTAACGATGGCTCTCAGGCTTGGCACACGCTCTTCAAAACTGCAGGGATGGTGCCAGGTTCTTTCCCCCAAGGTCCACTGGTACCATCACGTGCCCATAGAAACCAGGCCGTGTTGAAATTAATCTGTCTTGGAGACCGTCAACACACAGGTCAGGAGCTGTGGACGGCTCTTCGCAACGAGACCGAGCGCTGGCTGGGTGACAAGAATCTTGTGCCAGGCAATGTGGTGTGCGATAACGGTCGAAATCTCCTGGCAGCCCTTAAGATCGGTAGGCTGGAGCACATCCCTTGCCTGGCACATGTCATGAACCTCGCCGTCCATAAATTTCTAAAGCGCTACCTGGGTCTGGACTGCCTGCTGAGGAAGGCTCGAGGTCTGAGCTCACACTTCCGCCGTTCGCACCCTGCTTCGTCCCGCCTGGCTGCAGCAGTAGAGTGCCAAGCAGCAGCAGGCATTGTGGCAGAAGCCTAATGGGTGACCTCTGGCAATCTTTATTTACCACCTCACCAACACATGTAATGCAGGGCACACATACAACACACAGAGACCAGCTTAAGATCATGGTGCACGACTATCTGCGTCTCAACACCGATGTTTTTGTATGTGTTCCGGACCCAATCGACTTCTGGGTATCCAAAATGGATGAATGGCCCGAGCTCGCTCGCCACGCCATAGAGGTGTTGTCCTGCCCAGCAGCCAGTGTCATATCTGAGCGGACCTTCAGCACAGCTGGAGGAGTCATTACAGACAAATGCATCCGGCTTTCCACAGATAATGTTGATCGTTTGACTTTCATCAAGATGAATCAGGCATGGATCTCTGATGTTGTGGCCCCAATTGCCGAGGTCACCGATTAGTTGCCGGTCTACTTCACATTCCTCTTCAAACAGAAATGGTCCTCTTGAATTTTTTTTTTAAAAATGATCATTTCTTATTGCAATTTTTATTCTCAGTTCCCAAAAAGTCATTTTGCTGGTTTTGCTGTGAGGAGACTATTAAAGACACCAATTGTACAAAGTTTCATGAAAAAACCATATTCCATTTACTCACATCTTTCAAATTTTTCGCACTGTCAATGGTTTTGGGGTCATGGTGCTGTGAGATACAGCTATAATCAAGGTCCTTTGGAACACAAATGTGGCTTCTAAGTGGCATTTCTCCCTCACAATTTTTAACAGTGGCTTTGAAGTCATTTTTGTAATTTTTTGGGTCATGCTGCTGTGAAATGCAGCTGTACTACAGGTCCTATTTAAAAAAAATGTGGTTTCTAACAGACATTTGTTCTTCACAATAGTCAAGAGTGGCCAAAGGGTCATGTTTTGAATTTTTGGGGGCATGTTGCTGTGAAATACAGCTATACTACAGGTCCTACTCTAAAAAATGTGGTTTCTAACAGACATTTTTTCTTCACAAGGGTCATGTTTTTAATTTTATGGGGCATGGTCCTATCAAAAACAGGAATAGGTAGGACACTGTTTATGGACACATATTGCAAAATGACTTCTTTTTGCAAGATCTTTAACATAGCTAGCAATCCCTGTAGTGAGACAACCCATTTAATACAATTAAAAAAAAGAGAAACAAAGACGTGATTGGATTCCATCCTAAAAATGGTGGTTCAAAGACTCCTTTTTCCAGCACTTTTTAATCTGTGGGTCAGACAGGTTTAAGGGTCATGCTGCGTTCCAGGACAGGGATAGTCAATGTCCAGTTCAAGTAAAATGATGGTTCAAATAATACTGCCTCCTGGCACTTTTTAATTTGTGGGTCATGCAGGTTTAAGGGTCATGCTGTGGTACAAGACAGGGATAGTGAATAGTCTGTGAGTTTTTTTCTGTGACTCTTGTTGCCTAATTGTGTTGCCTAAGGCCGTGTTCACACGGCTTTTTCCCGACGGATTTGTGCGCTCACAAATCTGCCGTGAATAAGGGGCGGGACGGGGGCGGGGCCGGAGCGCGGCAGGGGCGCCGCTCCCTGGCCCCATAGACATTGCATTATCTACGGCGCGTACGCGCCGTAAATAATGTGCATGTCACTTTCTCCCCCCGCGGCGGATTCGCCGAGCGGGGAGGAGCGACGGAATCCACTGTTCTCTATGAGAGCAGTGGATTACCGCAATGACTCCGACGGATTGGCGCCGTATTGAAGCGCAAATCCAGCGCGCAGTACGGCGCCAATCCGCAGCAAAATAAGCCATGTGAACGAGGCCTAAGATGTAGCATGTATCCAGTTTACTGTTGTGGATGTTAATTCCAGCTTCTCCAGCCCTGTTTGGGTGTAAGAATTAAGGTGTTGTTCCTCTCCCAAAGACTTTAATGGTCATCGGCGATAATCTGTTATTGACTATCGGAAATCGTAATAATTGTCGATATCGACTATCGAATCGATAACGATAGTTGACACAATTGCTCATCACTATAGATGGGTATTATTCTTAATACAATGGGGCACATTAATCTCCAGTCCTTGATTTAGTCCCTTACCAAACCCAAAGGAGCACAGTGGATTCACTGCTACTGTCAGACAGTCAAACTATTGGGGAGATAACTCTTCAAGGGAGGATTTATTCCATACATACATGGTGCATTGTACACAAAAAGGACAACCAATAATGCCATCATTCCATGAGTTGTCAACCAGCTTTATTAAAATTTTGAATGGTAACTCTGTCTTTTCCTTTAGAAATACCAGGGCAGGAGTTTTATCACTGTAGATCCAGGAGTCTAATAAAGCTGACTGTCATTGTTTATAGAAGCTGTGATGGAGACCATACTGGTCTAAAAAAAACCAGACAGAAACAGCTATAAAAGAACTGCCACACAGAATTATTATCAGCTCATAAGGAGACGACAAGACAAGGACAGATATGTCCAGGTGATGCAGGTCCGCATACATATTAATAGGTGCACGTAGCTTCACAAGGTCATAGCAATAAACAAAGTGACTATTACAACATTCTTTTCTAGTCTGCATTTAAGTTTTGTAATTCCTACAAGTATCCAGTAAGTATATGATGTTAATAATGTATGATTGTATATAGTGGACTGCACTTGGACTTGCACAATGGTATGACTGTCTTCTCGTATCTTAGCATTTTGATTCGGATTGGACTAAATAAATTTTTTATGATATTTGCCAAAAAAATCAACCAAAATGCAAACCGCAATCCTAAATCAGAGTTAGGGTTAAGGGTTTCTTTTACTGGTTTTGAAAAGGTTAACCTATATTTAAATACGTGACTTGGCTAAAATATGTGAACATACATTTTTCTTTCTTCTATAAACAATAAAGTGAAAATTTAAAACTATAGCTCATCCCCTATCGAACGCCCACGTAAAAAATACAATGTAGCATCTCTAACATGCCAATGGCTGTTGATTCTGGCTGTAGTCTCTGAATGTTGGTTAAAGTGTTTGTTTAATAAAGGGTTAACTTACCTAATAGCAAGCACATCTGGTCTCATGGCGCTCCAATGTCATTTCCTCCCTAATGTCACTTCTGGCACAACATCTCATTAGGCTTACCTATGTGAAGTTGGGCTGGAAGTAACATCAGACAGAAGTGTTGGGGCAACAGAACCATGGAGCTAGAAGCCCCAGGAAATGAGTAAGTTAACTCTTTCAAAACCAGTAAAAAAAAAAAAAAACATAACACTAGCCCTTACTTCAGGTTAGGGTTAGGACTTGTTCCCATGGCACAGGTTATTGGTAGTTTTTTCCGATGGTTTGCGCTTTTACAAACCGTCTGAAAACCGACAAGCAACGCTCCCCCATAGAATGCAATAGAAAATCCGTTCAACAGTCCCCACTGCATGGATTTTCCGGCAGACGGTTTTTTACACCGCTGGTGGTCCGAAAAACTTAGAACATGTTCATTCTTCTGCCTGGTTTTCGGGCAGAACATGAACATGTGGATGCGAAGGGAGAGGGCTTGAATCCGCAAACCGCAGACAAAAGCCGCTCCTCTATGTGCTAAAAAAAAAAACAAAATATGAGCCGGGAAATCCTACCGGTATTTAGTCTTTGCCATGTAAACGCACCCTTATAATTAGTCTGGATTAGGTTTAGGGCAAGTTTGGTCAAATTGATTTTGAACTGAACAAGAACAGATTCAAATAACACTAGTTTTCATCGTCTGTATAATTAAATAAACAAGATGTTATGTAACTAGGCACATAGTTTGTTACATAGCTAAATAGTTTGTAAAGCTCAGAAAAGACAGACGTCCATCCAGTTCATCCTACTGTGCTGATCCAGAGGAAGGCAAAAACCCCAATGAGCTAGAAGCCAATTGTCTTTCTTGTAGGGAAAAAAATTTCCTTCCTGACTCCAATCTGGCAATCAGAATAAATCCCTGGATCAACGACCCTTCTCCAGAATCCTGGTCACTATAACTTGTTATATTATCACGCTCCAGAAATGCATCCAGACCCTTTTTGAGCTCTGTTATTGAAGTCACTCTGACAAGTTTTTCTGGGAGAGAGTTCCACAGTCATTTGTTTTTTTATTTAGTGTTTGTAATTATTTAATTCACAGATACTGTCACAAGGCATACCTGACAGTAGATGGGGATCTTCTAACTGACAGTGGTAGTGAATTAAAGGGGTTTTGCCACAAAGTAAAATTGATGTGGGAAGTTTGTAAATTAAATAATAAACATTTTCACCATTCATCATTATTAAAAATTCTGGACCGTTTTTGTTTTAGCTGCTCCTTTAGTGATCCATTGTTTACAGCTCGTCTCCAGGGGATACAACCAGGACTGAGAGCTCCTCAGTCCTGGTCGCACATGCTCAGACATCACCTCTCCTCTCAGGCAACCACTGAGTGTTCAACCCCAGGTGCTGTCATTCTACTCCTGTCCTCTGTACTCCTTAGTAATTAGTCAAACAGTGCAAATAGATAAAAAAAGAAACCTCAATGAGGTATGTGTATTGATAAAGAGAAAAAAAATCCAAAGGTTTGGTTCCTGCAGGGATCTTAACCTAGGACCCTTGTGCTGTGAGGCAACAACTTTACCTCTGAGCTACATTATAGCTACTCACAGCTTTCATATAAACAGACCTTTCTTTGACTAGAGAGAGGAAAGGCATGTCATCTTGCTGGGTCACATGATATGCAATTCAACCAAATCACACGCGCCCCCTTCTAAGCACACAGAGCTGAAGAGCTGGATGCAGGAGGTATGAAATGAGTTTGTGGCAAAACCCCTTTAAATGGGATACTTTGGTATTGACATGGGGCTAGACCCGAGGACGAGGATTAATAGACCGGGTATTAACAATTTAACCCATCTACATGGATCTGGACTTTAAGACAGAGAATCCCCAGGCTGCTACTCTGATACCAATCGCTGACTTATCCAAGTGGGGAGAAGATGGAAGATGTAGTCAGTCAGGCTCAGGTAATAACAGGCAGATTTTGGTCAAGTGGCTAACAGAGAAGGGCAGGGCAGGTGGAGATCAGCTAACACAACAGGCAGAAGGAAGCAAATAGGGTGAATTGTAGCAAACTAGCCAGGTCAGAAAAGTTTTGCAGCTTTCATGGATTATAAAGCCTTGTTGATCGGACAAGGAATGCATCAGAAAGAAACCTTTAAATATTGTATGGTGCCAGCACATAAGTAGAGGAAGGAGACCAACAGTGCATACTAGCCTTTTAACCCTTTCCCGACATTGGACGTACACATACATCTTAGCGGGAAGTGCGTTCCCATAAATAGATGTGTGGGTACTTCTTGGCGATTGTGCGGGCTTACAAGCGAGCACTGCATGATTGCGACATGGGACCAGCGGTATATTACCCCTGGCATCATGCCGCATCACCCCCGGCCGAAGTGAGCTCCGCCCGCGGGTGATTGACTCCTTAGCTCCAACGATCTATTAAGAACGTCGCAACTAAGCCGCAGACAGGAGGAGTGAGCTCCTACTGCCTGCTTTTGCGCAGTAACAGCACTGTCTGTGACGTCACCATGCCCACAATGTATTGTGGGCATGGTGATTGGCAGTCGCCATGGAGACCAGAACACAGCAGAAATGCTGTGTGCAGGTCTCCTTTGTATGAGTAATCTGAAGATCACTAATACAAATTCCCTATTGGGAAAAGTGAAAAAAGTGTAAAAAAGGGAAGAAAAGTGAAAAAAAGTGAAACACAAATATGAAAAATAAAATAAAAACACGTACATCGCCCTTTCCCCTTTACAAACTGCAATCACCCCAAAAAATATCAAAAATAAAGTAAGTACACATTTTTGTTATCACCATGTGCATAATAACCTGCCCTAAAAATTTGTCACATTAACTAACCTGAATGTTTAACGTCGTTAAAAAAAAAACAATCAAAGAATTGCATTTTTCGTTCATCCCGCAGCACATAAAATGGAATAAAAAGCAATCAAAAACTCATATAAACGCCAAAGTGGTGCCAATTAAAATGTCAGTTTATCTAGCAAAAAAAAGAGTCCTTACTTAGCTCTGTATATGGAAAAATAAAAAAGTTATGGCCATCAGAAGATAGCGATGCATAAATATTGTTTTACACAATAAAAACACTTCTATTTTTTAAGTGCTTGAACATTAAAAAACTATATAAACTGGGTATCGCCATAATCGTATCGACCCACAGAGTGAAACTAACTTGTCACGATACTGCACGGTGAGCGCTGTTAAAAATAAAAAACACTACTACCCCCATGTTCATGGCCCAATGCTACAAAAACTATGCAACACCTGTGCACCCAAAAAGCACAATACACCCCTAGATGAGATCCAAGAGGGGTGTTGAATCCAAAATGGGGGGTGACTTCTGGAAGCTTTCATCTGTTCTGGTACTTTGGGGGCTTTGCAAATGCGATATGGCGCCCACCAAAATCTGTGTTCCAAAAGCCAAATAACACTCCCTCCCTTGTATGCCCTGCCATGCGTCCAAACAGCAGTTTACACCCATATATAGAGTATTGCCGAACTTGGAAGAAATTGCATAACAAAATTTGGGGTATTTTTTTTCCAGGATCCTTTGAAAAATGTTACATTTTCAGCTAAAATTGTAGATTTTTGGAAAAAAAATGTCTTCATTTCACAGCCTAACGCTAAAAAAATTTGTGAAACACCTGTGGGGTCGATATACTCACTGCATCCCTGGATATATTTTTTAAGGGGTGTAGTTTCCAATATGGGGTCTTTTTAGGGGTGTTTATTAAGTTTTAGTACCTTAGGGCATCTGCAAACCTGAAATGGCGCCTAAATTAAACCGTAATGAAAATGAGACCCCAGAGTCCGGTAGGTGCTCCTCCTGTTCTGGGGCTTGTGGTTGAGCCAAATAGTGCACTAGGGCCACATATGAGATATCTCTGAAAATAGCAGAATCTGAGAAATCAATATTAAGTTGCATTTCCTTGGTCACATCTACCGTGTTCTTGTGAATCATGGATAAAGATTTAAAATCTGCAAAAAAAATGTGAAATTTTTTTTTACCCCCTTTTTTAATTTTGGGGTGCAAAAAAGGGTTTGGGGGTTTTTTCCACGTTTCCATTTCCATCCTAAAGTTCTTTGGTCTTTGACAAAGGGGGAAATGGTTTTTTGTTTAAATTGAATATTCATTGAAGCGGATCATCAAGGCCTTTTTTTTAATAGTAAGAAGGTTTTGTTTGTAAAGCAGGATAGTAAGAGTAAAGTTTTTTGCTTCCAACCAAAAAAGGGTCCTAGGTTCAAAACCCCTGAGGGAACCAAATGTGTTTTTTTTTTTTATCAAAACGCCCACATCCCTCGTTGGGTTTCTTTTTATTTTTTTCACGTTTGCTAATTCTAAGGAGTAAAAGGGGGAGGGGAGTGGGACAGCACCTGGGGTTTAACACTCGTAGCTCCCTGAAAGGAAGGTGATATCTGGCTGTGGCGGGGATAGTAGCTCTCACCCCGGGGGTCATTCCCTTGAAGATGAGCTGTAAAAAATGGATCACTAAAGGAGCAGCTAAAAAAAAAAACGGTCCAAATTTTTTTTAATAATGGAGGTGAAAATGTTTTTATTTATTTGCAAGGTTTTTCCCGTAAATTTTACTTTGTGGCAAAACCCTTAAAATAAATTTCCCTAATGCTTTTTTGAATCTTAGAGGGGTAGTTTCTTAGAAAAAGTCATTTAGGGGGGTATCTAACATACAGGCCAATCAAAGCCCGTTAGAAACTAGAGGGTCCCTAAAAAAATGTTATTGCAAATTTTATTGAAAATGTGAAAATGACTGCTAAATTTCAAAGCCCCCTAATGTCATGAATAAAAAAAGACATTTAAAAAATGATGCCAAACTACAATAGACATATTGTAGATGCTATTTTTTTTAACTATTTTGAGTGGAATAACTGTCTGTTTTACACGCAGAAGTTTGAACATTGTAAATTTTTCAAATTTTTCACAATACATTGATATGTTTTACAAATAAACGAGGATGTTTTGAACCAAAACTTCTTGCTATCCTAAAGCACAATGTGTCACGAGAAAACAGTCTCTGAATCACATGTATAGGTGTTACGGGTGTCCTTGCGAACCCCGTGTCGGGTCGCAGGCACACCCGCCCCGCCCAGCGTCCCCAGCTGCGGCTGGCGCCGCAGCCCGGTATTCGGGCTGCGGAACCCCGGAACTCTGTGTCCCCCCTTACCCCGCCACGCTCCTGTTCCCGGGAAAATTTTAAAGGGAAAATGCGCCGGGTTGGTCTACCGGGTTGCCCTTTTTAAGCTTGCCCCCCTTAGCACCTTTCCCAATCGATAGTGCCTGTGCCCTTTAAGGAACGTTTCCGAGTGTCTTGTTCGTCTACGTGTACCTACCTTTTTGCCTCGTCCCTTACCACTAACCATTGCGCCTGTCCTGACCTTCTGTGTCCCGATACGACCCGCTTCAAATTCTGTACCCCGCAACACCTCGGGTGCCCCCGCACAAGTCACTTCGGGGTAGCGACCCCGGTAGTAATCCCCGCAGCAAGTCCCTCCCACTTTGCGGCGGGCTCGGTGAAAAACCCGGATCACTTAGACTCCGTCCCCGGCATGGTTAAACATACTTATGGGGGTTCAGAGGATCCCCTCCATATCCGTTAAATAGGTAAAAGTTTCAAAAAATTTTCTCCATAAAGGACACATGCCTGATTTAAAAAATGGGGTCTGCGGAGGCCAAAACTGGCTCCGGCGGTAAGGGGCAAAAAAGGAAAGACCCTGCTAAGAGCCTAAGTGTGCCCAGGATGTTTAGGATGATGTTGGGGAGGACAACACAGAAGAGACCCAGCAGGGAACAATGTTCACCATATGTAGCAGCAAAGTGAAAGTCAGCAGCCATGGTGGGGACTTGCAGCAGTGTCACAGATACAACCTTTCGAAATACTAAAAAAGTCTCCGTAAAACCCGAACTGACCCTAAAGATGAAATGTATCCAATCAATATAAATTTTCCCATTAGTAGTATATAAATAGATCCAAAGAGAAACCATGTAAAAGGCAATAGCAGGACTTTACAATGGCAACGTTTTTTCTTTGTGCAAGAAATGTCAAACATGGCCGACATTACAGGTCCCACTTGAGTTCAACAGATTGCGGAACAGCACATTTGCCTTGTCATATTTGCCAGGACTTTTGGAAAGTCGTGTGGTATTGTTACAATGGCAGGTTATGGAGTGACTGTGCCACTGACCGGGCTTGCTCTGAAGGGGTGTGACAAAATGACTATTGGGTTAGTCACAGAACCAACTATGGTGAGGTTGACTTAGCCCATGATAGGTGCCTGGTGCCACTTCAGATCAGTCACTGGCAGCTGATCAAGGGGTCAGAGACACTGGTGTAAAGCACCAAGGAGGAGACAGAGACATGGTCAGGTGGTCCAGGGTGAGATGAGGCAGCACAGGTTCAGAAGACATAGCCAGGGTCAGGAGCAGCGAGGTCAGACAGGACAAAGAGACAGGATGAAGTAAAAGGATGGGGTTGGTAACAAGGCAGCAGATGAATATCAAAAGCAATAGCAAAAATAAATGACAAGAATTTTAGGATGAGCATAAAATTTCTTGATTTTCTTTTTTTAAATTCACTAAATAAGACGATCTCTTAACTTCAGAATACACATAAGCATTGAGTGTTTCAGTAATTTTTGCACAGCTGGCTGATATCTAACAAGTAGCTTAACCCTCCAGGACGCAAAATTATTTTTTTTTCCACTAAAATGCAGATTTAGCTGAAAATTTCTCATTTTCACAAGGAATGCTGAAAAAACGCCCCCAAAATATGTTATACAATTTCTTCCAAGTTTGGTAATGCCCTATATGTGGGTGTAAACTGCTGTTTGGGAGCATGGCAAAACGTACAAAGGAGGTAGCACTATTTGGAATGTAGATTCTGATAGGTGCTATGTCGCATTTGCAAGCCCCCAAAGTACCAGAACAGATTAAACCTTCATGACATAACCCCATTGTGGAATCAGCACCCCAAGGAGAACTCATCTAGGGCTGTATTGTGCATTTCAGGCCCACAAGTAATTCACTGGTTTTCTTTAGCACTGGGCTGTTAAAATGGAAACAAAAAAGCAAGTCCTGCCATTATTTTTTGGGATTCATTTCTACAGCGTTTGCCTTGCGGTATAAATTCACAAGATAACTTTACTATGCAGGATGAGTAGCCGTTTTCATTGGTAAAATTAATCTTTTTTTATCAATGATTTTGGGAGGCGGGACAAACAAAATACCTTTATTATGTATGGGTTGTCATGGAAGCCATCGGCAGCCTGTGATTACACCTCGGAAGCTCCCTCCCTCTGTCTTTCCCTTAGCTGCCGCAGTCGCAATTGACCGCATCGTCTAAGGGGTTAGTTAGCATCTGATGGTGCAAACTCTGGTCATTGTCGACAGTGCATGTGGACAGCTGTATTATATAGCTGGCTTCATGCGCTGATCATGCGGGCTCTGCTCGTGAGCCCGCACAATGTCCTGGACGTGCCAGTACGTCCATTTGCACAAAGGGGTGAAAAGCTAAATTTCCAACAAGTGTTTGATCCTTGAATCACCCAATAAATTTAGGGGATCAATTTGAATTGTGATTTAAACAGTCCTCCTCATCATGCTGTTCATATTTTGACATTATGAAACAAGACAACACCTTACAATTGATCAACAGTACCTCACCATTGCGAAGCTTCAAGCAGGATGCTCTCACATGGAAGTGGCCACTGAGCTTAGAGTGTCACAGAGAGTCAACAGCAGGTTGCAACAGATACAGAGAGACTGGAAGAGTTACAGAAAGGCAAAGAAGTGGACGTCATTTGGCTCCATCACACACTGATGACCACTTTATTGTAAACAATGCTCTGCGAAACCAGATGATGAATACCACACAAATCCAAACACATTTAAGGATGGTGAGAGGCAGCCAAGTGTCACATCAAACCATTCATAACCATTTACAACAGTGTGGTCTGTGCGCTAGATGACCTGACCACACCACCAAGCACAGCCATAATTGTCTTGCATGGACCAGGGAACCTCTATGATGGACGAGGGACCAGTGGTCCTCTGTGCTGTTCAGTGATGAAAGTTGACGCGCTCATTCATCAACTCACCCGCTGAATGACAGCATCCGGGTTGTCTGGGGATGTCACCATGCCCACAATGCATTGTGGGCATTGTGACCGACAGTTACCATGGAGACCAGTACACAGCTATAAGCTGTGTGCTGATCTCCTATTGTATGAACGATCTGAAGCTCGTTCATACAATTCCCCTCTGGCGAAAGTGTAAAAAAGTAAAACACAAACAAAAAATAAAAAAACACCGCCCTTTTCTCCTTTACAAACTCCAATCGCCCCAAAAAAGATCAAATATAAATAAAGTACCTGTCAGGGCTAGGCTGCATTCAGGCTGCAGGGATGAACAGGCTGCAGCAGCTGATTTGCAACCCCACCCTGATACACTTGCTGCTGGCAGCTCTGTGAGTGACAGACGCCCAGCTAATCCGGACAGGGCGCGTGTCGCATCAGCCAATAGGAGGACCCGGAGGCCGCTCCAATCAGCTACAGGGGCGGTATCCGGGAATCACATTTAAACTCCCTGCTAGCTGAGTGCTGCGCCTGTGAAATTTCCTGGCTGCCTTGCTTTCCTGTGATTTGTATTGTGTACCTGACCTCGGCTTGTTTACTTACCTCGGCTTGTCTTCTGATTTTGTACCTCGCTCCCGTTTGTGTTTGACCTCGGCTTGTTTCGTTTTTCCCTTGGTTTTTTATTTGTGGTTTGGGTTCCCCTTTAGGTAT